>CAWUFW010015552.1:0-267500 GCA_963921515.1 Calotriton arnoldi | reverse complement strand
CAGGCTGAGCTGCGGGTGCACGAGCCTGCCCACAGAAGTGCCTGAAACCAGGGTGCGCACATAGGCAGACGAGGTTGCAAAGAGACAGGGTTGCACAAAGACAGACATGGTGCAACGTGAGGGCTGTTGGCACATAGAAGTGGTACACACACAGACAGGTGAACGTAGAGCCGGGGACTCTCTCGCACGCCCCTGCACACACGCACCTTCAGACGCGCGTGCGCATACACAGAACCAGGGTGCAAACTGATGGGCAGGCCTACAGAGAAAAAAGTGCATATTAACATCCATGGCTGAGATGCTCAAAGTAACATGTAAACAGAGTTGGGGTGCTTGGAGACTGCATATACCTGGACTGCACAGAGTTACACATAGTGAAACAGGCGCACTTCCGGAAGTGTACAAGAACAGGTCACAGCTGCATCGAGCCAGGCATATGGGCCTTCCTACACAGTCAGTGTGGGCTTTGGGCATGAGCAGACCTGCACGCTCCGAAATGCACACACAGATGCAAACACGCGGGACTACAGCTTCATGGATGCACAGACCCGAAGGCCCGGAGCTCCACGCATGCTGCTGATCCACACACACATACGACTGGCACAGCGGGGCCGCTACACGCTGAGAGAGCAACACACAGACACTGCGAGGGCCGTGCACAAACACAACCGAAGCTACAGTTCTTCAGGCCAGACCACATACAAAACGTCGGCCAGGAACTACGACCACAAACGATTCATTACCGACACCTTGTACGTTTCAAATGTCGACCCACTAGCATATTTTATCAGCAAAGGCCCGTTCTCCCACCACATTTTGTTCAGTCCCCAAAGTGGCCCTCTGTAAATATCGCGAGGTATTTCGCAGTTCTATATAGCGTGAACTCGACCCGAAGGTACCGGAGCGCTTTACATGAGCACCAGTTACGTTTACACAAGGACACATTCAACTTAGCCAAAAAACGGCATGCCCGTAGCCTTTTAAATACTTTATCACTAGAAGTGGTACGTCGTTAAACAACGCCCCTTTCATGCTTCTCCTTTCTCGAAGATCTGGGGACGCGTGAAAAAAACCCAGGTATAGGCGCTGACAAGATAGCCCAATGGGTTATGGTGCTAGTTGCAGAAGTGCGTGCGAATGCCACCGGTGTGCATGACTCAGCCTTCAAACGCCCGGATGTAGATACAATAAGTACTTTTCAGTTTGGTGATGGTAACACCTTCATTCTCATTTAGAAAGGCCCAGACTAGTTGCAGTAATATTAGACCCTGTAATTGCGTTACCAAAACCGACAATAGTGGTATTCCCACAAAGTTTGCGTCAAACTGGGAATACCATGCGCGCGGTTTTGTACTTTCGAAACTGCGGAGTGAGCAGCACCTTTTTGCAAGTTCTGGCTGTGGGATTCCGGATGACTGCTAAACCTTTAAGGGAGACATCGGTTCCTGGAAGAGTTTATTGGCTGGGCTTTAACCGTGTCCTGTCTTTTATTGTAATGAGTAGATTACGTATCAGAGGCTAGGTGTTCATCACCCGCACAAACTGCAATTTTCTCTCGCTATGATGTGAGTTATTTTGCGGTAATACCACATAAGTCAAGGCCGTGTAATTGTGCCGAAATCCCCTTACTGCTGGTTTAGCAAGACTTTCCTTTCTTCGTCCTTTTCTACATAACTGGTAGCCACAGATTTTGAATGTACCAGAGTGGTGTCCACCTGCACCAGTAACGCACGAATGAATGGGTTATTACGGCAGTGAAGAGTTTCAGTGCTGGTAAGAGTCCCTCAGTGGAGCGGCCGGCGCTAGCGTCACACGAGCAGACACACAGTGGCGTAGCTAGCCCTTGTGCCGCCCGTGGCGGTCACTGCTTTTGCCGCCCGGGGCCGCGTAAAAGGTGAGGGGGGGGGGCAGGAGGGAGTGGAGGCCGCCGCCCCTAAAACTCGTGCCCCCACCATTGCTACACCACTGGACACACACGGCTACGGGGGAGGGACGGCAGCCCGATACACTCGTGCCTGCACCCCCTGGAGCCTCCTCGACTCCCGTGACACATTCATGTCCCAGGAAGTCTAGTCTCCGAACTCGACGCTCTCGCGCTCCCTAATCCCAGTGACAGATCGATGCCGCGAGCCTGGGGAGAGATGTAATGTGGCGATCAGTGACAAGTGCACCCCGAGGTACACAGAGCGCACAAGTCTCGCTGCGCGGTAATGGCTTACCTCCTGCTGGTGACTGCACAATCTATAGTTTATGGAAGGCATCGGTGTGAATATTACACATTTTACTTTCATATCAATAAATACTTTAACTGGAATTGTTTCAAACGTTCTGCCTCACATGGCAAGACTTTGTTGAAAAGCATCTAGGTCTTGCGTGCGCAAATATACATTGTCATTGTATTTATATAGCGCTTACTTCCCCTAAAGAGGAGTTGAAGTGCTCAAAATACGGTGCACGCTTTGAACGGTGAGACCTTTTCAGATAGGTGTTACTGCCACTCTAACTGGAGTTACAAAAGGGGTGGTGGGCATAGTGAATGGCCCCAGGAGCAAGCATACGAACACATCTTACGTCACACACACACTAATACCATCACGCTGTGGACCAAGCAGAGTTCTCGTAAATGGTATTGGACATTGAGTGGAAACATGAGGGACTTATTGACACAAAGACTGGTGGTCTCCCTCAGGCTTTGTTTGGTAGTTTTTAGGTCTGGCATACAGGCAGCTTTGTCCAGTGTCCTATTGTATACAATAGCAATACTTGGAATGGTCTTCGGATCAACCCATTGGTTGTGATTTGTTGGCTTTCTTGTCAATCTCATTTGCTTGCTTCGTAGTTAACACCGTTCCTTCCTCTTCTTGTTTTTGTCCCACTTCTGGATCATAGCTTATGTGTCGTCCTTTTAATTGAATGCCTTGTAGCTTTCTGTGGCTGACAGCAGGGAACCATTTACTTTTTCTTCCAGCATTTCATGAGAGTGCATTTGTTTTCTTGATCTGTCCCCTGTGTGCTGCTTCCCATTCACACCGACACCTCCTCAAGCCCTCTGTGTTGCTCCAACAGTCCCTTACTTTCCTGGTACCGCCTGCCCCTTTCAGATATTTTTCTGATTATTTTCTTTTTACCCGGTCTAGCTCCTCAATTAACCCCCACTCCGCCACACCCGGCTCACTGGCATTGAGTTGATGTAAATCCGCTCTTCTATTTTTATTAATTTTCTTTTTCAGAGGGCCCGGCAGCTGCAGTTTGTCACAGGCTTGTTCCTTTCTCTGAGAGGCTTCACACACTTTATGTAATGCTCAGTTATATCCGTTCACAATTGCAGTTCCCCTTAGTTTTCTAAAAATGAGACATTCCATAGATCTCATTCACATTCCATAGACCTAATGGGATTCATTACATTTCATAGGCCTCATTCAAAGCCAAAGTGATGAGGCAGAAGTGGCGGAGTCCTGTGTCCGTTTTCTCCCTTATCACATTCCTTTTTCCTACTTTGGCAACTGGCCTCCAAATTCCTGTACATGTGGTCAATGGTAGGGGATGGCGAGAGACGCAAAAGAGCATCGCGCCTGTTGGGTCATGAGCACAAGGTTAGAAGGGCCAGATAGGGGCCCTAAAGCAGCTCTGGTAAATTTTGTCAGTCCAGTCCCCATCGGGTGCATAGTGAGTGCAGCGAGTAAGTCCGACCACTACAAGGAGGGTTTGGGGGGGTTTCTCCCACCCCCACGAAAATTTGGGCAAAAATGGCACATTTTTAAACACATTTTTCATTATATATTCAACTGTATTAGCTTTTAAAGCAGTAAATGATGACCTTAGTAATGCTTGGTCTAAAATAAACTCCCTTTGGATTGTTTGTTCAACATTGCTCTCAACCTTTCATACCACAAACAACATATAATTATCACCAGATGCCAAAACTCACAATTTATTACAGAAATATTTATTAAGTTGGTTAAAAATAGAATGCATTCATATTTTCCAGTAATACAAATTTAATTAAAATACATTAAAAACATCACTACTATAAAAATAAAATCACATATATAACACAGATGGCTCAATATATATATCAAAACATAATCATATTACAATCCATTAATGTCTCATCTCATAAATCTTTCACAAAAATTGCACATTTGCCCATAAACTTATTTGTAAAAACGTTCTTCACAAGTAGACCAAAAAGCAACGCGTTTCGGAGGCATACACAGGTCCAACCTCCTTCTTCAGGCTTGCTACTAATCTGTTCCCACAGTTTATATCAAATTATATATCGGTCAGTGTTCCATAGTCAGGAGTCTCCTTCTCTGATACACAAAAGGATGTAAAGACCACCCACAATTATAATGTTGTACTGAGGGGACACGTCTCCACTCTTGTTAGACTCTCAAAATTGTCCTGGACAACGACCTGTATGTTAATTATTTGCTGAATTATATTTATTTCATTGTCTTTCCCATTGGAAGTTGTTCAAATGTCCATAATAGATTTAATCACAAGCGTGAACTCAAAATCGACATCTACTTCTCTTCATTGGCTGTAATTCTGTTTATACGCCACTCGAGTAACCGGGATTGAGTAATCTCCTGGACAAACACTCAACATAATCGTTATGAGTTTTGGCATCTGGTGATAATGATATGTTGTTTGTGGTATGAAAGGTTGAGAGCAATGTTGAACAAACAATCCAAAGGGAGTTTATTTTAGACCAAGTGTCTGAGTGGTGTCCTGTCCCTTTGGTTGTCGGACCCCTCTCTCTTTTTTAGAGACCTTAGTAATGCACCAGGATCCAACAATCTTTGTTGGGGCCCTTCAATGATTCCCTTACTATCACCCTCCGACAGTGTCCCTCATCTCTCAATAACCCCTCTCTCACATGTATTTCATTTGTTTTTTAGCGCCTCCCTATACCAGTGTAGAGTGTCGGAGCACACAAATACAAAGACAATGAATCATTTGTGTGTAAATCAGTGTAGAGAAAATGTTACATAAGAAAATGAGAACTACAAGGTGTAGGATTCATGTCATTCATACTGGTAGGCATTTTTTAAGAGTGCTTGGTGTGGAGAAGCACAAACCCAGGATTCAGAACGTTACACGGTGGTTAGGGATGGCTTTACTAATAAGAATTTATTTCTACCCAAACAAACCCCTTTTAGCAACATTAGGATAATGATAGACTCGAAAACCCCCCATAACTTTCTAACCTTTACCATGTAGTTTGCATGCAGGTCTTTGATGACACTTCATAGCTCACTGGGCTAGATTATGATTGCAACTTATGAACTGCACAGTAAAAAAAGGGTCTCTGAGATAAAAGCAGTAACTAACTAAGCTATGCACATAAAATTCTGTTCTGTGATCTGCATGGTACACGTCGTCCTTTGTAGCAGGCATATTAATTCTCTGCGCTACCTTAGATGAGTCAAAACTGTCAATAGACAAAATTACGATCTCTCTCCAGCAGGTGCAATAATCACCTGAGTTATCTTGACACTTTTATTGTTGCCTGAAAACTACTGGATATACAAGAAACTCTGCAGTGGGGCCTTTCAAAACTGCTGCACTGCTACAAAAACGGCCCTCATTAACATAACAGGCCCCTGCCCTTCCGACCTCCCGGGGAAACGCCCGATGCCCGGTAGGGTTAGTCCGGTCTTGATGATTTGTGCAAGAAGACAGATTGCCTAGACAACATTATGATCAAACCTGAGAGATGGATTTGGATGCTCCTCTTTTTCAGAGTGTGGAGGTCTTAACTAGGTCATATCAAGAAGTTATTGCAGTTAAATCATAGACTATGACATTCTATTCTTATTTAGAGTTATTTTCTGTTAAACAGGAGATAGGTAAATGTTTTGAAGACAGAGAAGGTGTCAGTTGAGTACTATTGCCACCAGATACCCAGAGCTCACTATCCTGGGAATTGGAAACTTTCTTGAGAAAAAGCAAGGTTTTTGCACATTCTTCTTCTGCAGTGACTCCGTCTATACCTTGAAAACTCAATGGGGTTTGATCCAAAATGGCCTGATGAATGGGGAGGGATCAATGTCACAATACGAAATAATATCAAATACCTCACATGGCCAATGCTAAACAATGATTGAAAAAGCACAACATACTCATCAATCTATAGTGCTTAAGAATTTATCTCCTTTCACAATTTATATATTTTCTTCATAGTTTGTCCATTTTCTTATAGTCTAATCCATTTGGTACAAACATTAAACAAATTAACATGGGTCAACACAGATTAAAACATGACATAAAACAATAAATACATCATTTGAAAAAACGTGAGTTGTTGACAATGAGTCCAGGGTAACTCACATCAATCTTTGTTGTGCCCCTTAAAAGAAATACACATTGTTATCTGACCAATATTGCATTCCCACACTCAACCTAGTCCAATCAGATTTCTAGTTCTTTTCGAACTTATGGATTCTTTCTAGACATGGTCAATGTTCTCGTATTGAGGTGGTACTTCTTATAAATCCACAAGGCTTTGTGCCAATGCGTTTCAACCTCATAAAATAATGGGGCAGATACAGACTTTTTTTTAGGTCATCATCAGGGCAAAAAATAGAAAGCTCGTTCAGCCCGAGCTGAACGGTGCAAATATACGCTGTGTGTATGGCCGTCTCATGCCTGTCTCTTTGTCAATGCATGGCCAGTACTTATTTCCTCTTGTTTTCGCGCTAACCTAATGTAAAGGTTTTATCAACCCGCTTCCGTCGAGGGTTCCCAGTGCCACTTAGTGTTGGTGCGTCCGTTTATAACTTAGCAGAGAGGCCCTCTGAAAATGTAAAGATATTTTATACGGTTGGCGTTTGTTTTTATTATATCTGAGTTGAAGTATGATCAATTGGAGTATTTTGTTGGTAGAGAGAAATTATCCATTGTTTTATCATTTTTCGGTTTTGTGTGATTAAATGCAGAAATTGTTTGACAGAAAATAACATGCTTTTTATTTAGATAACAAGTTGCTAAATTTATAACTACTTACTCAAGAGTTATTTTACGAGCTGAAATCAATTGTTAGTTGAGAATGGTTTGCCAGATGCAAAGAGGGCTTCTTTATTTTATCAGGGTCTTGAAGTGAGATACAAGATGTTCTGGCGCAGGTGGTTAATCTGCCTACTAAGTGCAATGAGCTCATAGAACTAGTTGTACAGTTGGACAATCACCTGACTGAATGCTGTTCAGAAAAGACAGAAGATCAAATAGTTCAGCCAAAGGCAGAAGCGAACAGGATTAAAGCAATTTCTGAGCCAATGCAAATGGGTAGTATAAGGGGAAGCATATTGACAGAAAAGAGAGAAAGACGATGGGTAAATGGTTTGTGTTTGTATTGTGGAAGGTCAGAACATTTTGTGAAAGATGGTAGAAGTAAATCCAGGACTAAAGAGTCAGGTGGTGTGATACTGCCTATTGACAGGCTACAGCCAGCGGAAAACTAGATTTCTCGACAATAAAAGTAGCAGCCTTGTCGAGTGAAGAAACTAAGTCAGTTACCAAATGGGCTGTGGACCAATATGGGTGATTTTATATCTTTGTCTGGTTTGCCCACATCCAAAGAGTTAGCACAGACTTTTTTCCTAAAGTTTTTCACTTGCATGGTATTCCACTGGTTCTAATTACCGACAGAGGGTCTCAGTTTATTTAAAAATTCTGGTCTGCTTTGTGTTAGGAGTTAGATAATTCCTTATCTAACTCCTAACACAAACAGACCAGAATTTTTAAATAAACGGAGACCCTCTGTCTGTTCACTTGTCCACTAGTTCTTATTCCCAAAACTGATGGACAGACTGAAAGACTGAATCAATGTGTTGTACAGTATTTGAGATATTAAGCATTGGTACAAGAGGATGATTGGAGCAAGACACTGTGGTTAGCAGAGTTAATTTATAATAACACAGAGCACTGATCTGTCAGAATGTCACCCACCCCCCTCATTTGTACGTATGACCGTCATCCTCATATATTCTCTGTGGATCATTCTTTGCCTACGGCAGTTCCTTCTGTAGAAGAACATTTGACTGATCTAATTGATTTTAGAAATCTTAACAAGAAACACTGAAAAAGTTAAAGAGGTTTATAATTGCTATGCTGATCGTAAAAGAAGCCCTGCACCTCAGTATAAGTGTTGTGGTGTGGTTACTTACAAAAAATGTGCATTCCACAAAATCTTCTGAATTGCAACCTATGCTTGGAGATACATTTGTGATAGAACAGATTGTGAATTCAGTTGCTGTAACATGGAAGTTGACTCAGTCTATGAGAATCCACCCGGTCTTCAAGTAGACACATCTTGATTCACATCCTATACCAGTTCAGATGAATTTAGAAAATTAATATGAAGTGTAAAAGCTCTTGGATGCAATACTTGTAAGTGGAAGTGTGCAATACTTGGTGGATTGGAAGAGGTTTGGTCCTAAGGAACAATCATGGGCATCTGCTTCCATAATTAATGTTCACACTTTTGTTGCAAGTTTTTTATTCTAGACATCCTGAAAAACCAGAAGCCTCAGAACCAAGATGGCAGCCTTTAGAGGGCTGGGGGTGCAGGATCACTGCTTAATGTGGCTCTTGTGCATGGAGGCAGTATTCCACATTCACTCGCACTAGTACTAGAACTAGTACTTGCACTTCACTTTCAATAAAGAAGGCTAGTAGTCATCACAGATTGCCAGTGCTGTGTAGACTGAAGCTGCGTGTATGTGAAGGATGCAGTGGGTGGTGGTGTGCTGGCAATTAACTACTATTCCCAGCAGGCCACGATCTCTTACATGTTGTAAAGAGACGACAGCCATTTTGGATTATTAGGTATGACTTTCCTTGTGGTTCCTAGCGTCCTGTGCTAGGCAGATCTGATATATTGCTGCTGCAGCCAAGGACCTCGCTAGATGGATTTAAAATCTTCTCACAAAGACCCATTACTTCCTAAAAGATTGTTTTGAATGGAAAGTTGAATTACAGAAAAGTTTCCTGAAGTTATGTTGCTGATGAAAATGAACTTTGAACTATTATCTTGAACATCTTTCTGAACTGTTGAGACTGGGTTATTTTTTCTAAGGTTACCCTGTGAAGAAATAGGTAAACACTTAGCCAAGTTTTCACAGCCAAAGTGCAAACGTTGACTTTCACCAGTGCTGGATTGAGCTACTACTCCTTTAAAGCTTGTGGCGTCATGCGGTCTGGATCGGAAAACTGGACTCCTGGCAGGGTATCCTTCATGAATTGTTATAGTAAGAGAGTTTAGTTATACCCCAGCAGTTGTGATCAGTTTGAGGCATTGATCAACAAAAATCAGCGAACAGATCCCATAGCAACATGATCAGGAAAGGTTATGCACTCCCAACCATAAAACTTTATTCTGGCTGCACTCCAAATCTTGAACTTTATTCTGGCGTCACACTCAATTCTTGAACTTTATTCTAGCTGCCATGAAAGCCATGCTTAAGATCGACAGAAAATAGTAACATGGTCTCTCGTACCATGCACCAACCAGTTTTACAGCAGCATTTTGTGTCCTCTGCATTACCCCACTAGATCCAATTCCCACTAGAATCCGGAAGGATAGAGCAAGTGAACTCTAACCAGTTCTACTAAAAATCTGTAACCAGTCCTTAGCTACAGGAATAGTACCATCTGCTTGGAAGAAATCGCTTGTTACACCACTACTAAAAAAACCCTTGGCCGATATTATAGACTCTAGCAATTACCAACCAATTTCCCTGCTCCTGTACCTGGTTAAGATCCTAGAAAAGTATGTCAGTAAACTACTGGCCGGCTTTCTGGAACACAATGACTTATTAGAACCAGAGCAAATGGGTTTCAGACCAGCCTATGGCACGGAGGCAGCATTGATTATGGCAACAGATGAACTAAGGACGAGGGTTGACGGTGGTCAGGTAGTGGTCTTGGTCCTATTGGATCTATCGGCCGCTTTTGACACCCTCAACCATCAAATCCTACTTAACAGATTAAAGGAGATAGGGGTAGTTGGAGTCCTCCTTAACTGGATTGGTGCCTACCTCTCTGGGAGATACCAAGTAGTATCTCTCCCCCCATTTGAGTTAGAATTCAAAGAAATTCTACATGGGGTACCTCAAGGATCATCTTTAAGTCCCATTCTGTTTAATGTTTATCTCTGGCCATTGCTGACCTTGATCAAATCTTTTGGGGTGTCCTTCATATATTACGCTAATTACACCCAATTAATACTGTCTATAGATAATAATGATACCATCTAGCTAGAAAAGTTAATGTCTGCTTAACCGAGATGGCTAACTGGCTCAACGGGAATACACTTACATTTAATGGAAGACAGAATTTTTGTGCTGTTCCCCAGGCAAACTACCGTACCAACTTCCGAGCAACTTTTGGCCTTGGACAAAGGGTACAGACCTAAACACAGCTCAGCCAGTTCGAAACCTATGAGTCCAGACTGATGAAAAACGTTCCATGGAGGTCCATGCCAATAAAACTGTTGCTACCTGCCATGGACTTATGAGGACTATGAGAAAATCGTCCCCCTACTGCCACAACCTGCCAGGAAGCTGGTAGTGCAATGTGCAGTTCTGAGCAGAGTAGATTATTGTAATTCTCTTCTGATAGGAGCTCCAGAATACCTGCTCAAAAGGCTTTTCAGAATACAAGTGTTGGCTTCCAAATTAGCGCTGAATAAAACTAGATTTGATTTGGAATCTGCCAGTTTAAAAGAACTTAATTGGCTGCCTGTTAAAGAAAGATGGTTCTTTAAGGTCATGTGTATTATCCATAAAGCCCTGAATGGAATTGGTCCTAGGCCTCTACAAAAGAAAATCTGTCGCTACAAACCCCCAAGATCGTCCTCAGCAAGTCTTGTCGTTGTGCCTAGATTTAAAAAGACAAGACTTCCTGGGAGATCCTTTCAAGTGAAGGCAGCACAAATCTGGAACAAACTGCCAATTACCCTGAGAGCAAATACAAACTTGCTAAGCTTTATGAAAACCTGAAGACGTGCCTTTTTTCCAAATAGATGAGACATAACACAGTTCTTCCATCTGCAATTCTAAGAGAGGCCTTCTCTTTTCACGTAGATTGACAGTTTGTAAGCGCCAAGATGCCTGCTGGGTGAATGTTGTGCTTCACAAGTTTCTAAATAAATTTGGGATTTTAGTGTGGCTGGGTACCTTGTATATAAGTATGTACAGTAGTCTAGCTAGTCTAGGATTGGTAAGAGCACAACCTAGGTTTTCAGGTATAGCCCACTGTCCACATCTCTCACAAATTGTTAACCATATATTTCCAGGCAATGGCCTGCCAAAAACATGGGAGGGGCAATCATGTGTTCTATGATGGCAGTGTTTGTTGAAGGACACATCATGTTTGCTGGGGGCTCAACTGAAGATAGTTTGCTTTTATCCACTGTTCAGTCTTCATCAGGGAGTAACCTAAGAGGCTTTCTTCAGCATCCCTCTCATAAGCTGTGTGATATATACTGTGTGTCACTAGTCTGTGACTGACATCCCAGCCCCATTGCAGTTATCATATGGGGAAGCATGGCTATATAAATAGGCAATAATAGAGATTCTTGAGGGACCACACAGATCAAGTAATAGTGGTCATTTAAAAAATCCCAAGTACCATTATTTGAGTCAGAAGGGTATATCAGGGACGACTGTAACCCTCTTAAGTGTTATTAATGTAGTCTGGCAATCTCTGATATTTTGGGACAGGTCCAGTGGTATCAGTGCACATATATCTACTCATGGCCTGTGTCTTCCAGTACATTATTCGAGATAGCTACCAATGCTGTTTTCATCCCATGGCCCCCGTTGAACGTCAGTAGAAATTGGTGCAGAAAGGGATGCTTGGTCAGGGTGTTCTGGAGCTATTTGACTTTTGTCTCTAGCACTTTAGGAAGCATGGATAGACTAGTGATAGACCTGAAGTTTTCAATAATTGGAATATAGACACGCTTCTTTTTCAATAAGAAATCTACCCAGATCTCTTTATAGATGGCTGGTGCTGTTATTTGTTCTAGGGAATGGTTCAAAATATTCACCAAAAATGCACTATATATGGAAGCGTAGGAATGTATGATCTTGCAGAGGGTAGGGTTAACCAATAAGGCCATCGGCTTTAGTGAAGAAAGGAGAAGACTTTACAACCCTATGGGGTGAATCCAGAAAGAGGTCACTAAGAGAAGGGGTCTCTGCTCCATCCTTCAAATTATGGCCATCATTTTGAGTTTGGTGGGAGGGTCATCAAACCAAAGACAATGGCAAGGCTCACACCTACATCTGCCCTGTGACAGAACATCCCTCTCTGCCGTTCTTGCAGGGCATTCCTAACTAAAGTGTTTCCACTGCAAAAAGAACAGATGATGGACAGAATGCTGAGCCAATCAAACATTCACCCCCAGTCACAGATCTGGGTTAAATCCATTGTTTCTTTGCACGCCTCGCCATTCCAGTTTAGACCCAGCCATATGCAAATCGGTCTTGACCCTGCTCCCCATGGGAACAGTCCAGCCCGAACTGCCAGGCCAGGCCCTTCCTGGACCAGAAACAAGCATCCTGAGACCAGTTTCAGGGTTTCACCCCTCATCAGCCAGGCTAGCTTGAATCTGGTGGCATACCGAGCACAGGACCCACGTCTGGGCCTACCCTGGCATGTCAGGAGCTGTATTGGTAAGAATGTATTGCTAGTCAAACTGCCATGTCATTTCATCCCGCTTGGCGTTTTTATTGTTTTGCAGAAACAAACTTCTCAAATGCAAGGTTCTTTCTGCAGAACAAAACAAAAATGTCTGTAATGCACTGGAAGTTTTCTTCCACCATATGAGTGATATTTCTTTATTTTTCATGTCTCCGACCACCACGGTTTACATGCTGGTTGCAAACATGAAATATAGGGTCATGTTAGAGGAAGCATAAACGAGCATAGATGTTGAGTTTTAATGTAATGCTCCCTCGTGCTTTTTTTCAGTGGTTCTGAAGGGTAGAGGGCAGGATGGCAGGGTAGGGGAATTCCTCTGCAAATTAGGACAACACTGAGACCATATATAGCAGGCCCTTCCACATGCTAGCTACACTGCTGTTACACTTGCACACTTGATCTTGCGGTCTGCAGCCCTCACATCCTGGTGCGCCAACATTCGCTGGTTGCAGCTATTAATTCATGATCAGATTCAGTGTCTAAAGAGGGGTGAGAGGAGTTCAGAGTTAGATACTTTAATCCATTGTGTTTCAAACACCTATGCAGAGCCCTTCTAACAATCCTTTAAGGTACCTAACCCCTGCTTGTTTTTGCTGCTGGCAGGTAGAGTCTTCTGGGATGTGAGCAGAGGAGGCCAAGGCCTCTGCTCTCCAAAGCAAGCTACATTCAGTAGCAAGTGCAGAGTTAAAGACTAAATTTTAATGTTGGAATACCAAAAAGATTTAGACATATGATATGGAGGGCACGTTCTGTGGAATAAATCAGGAAAAAGAACAGTAGGAGCAGAAGTTTTGAGGGGTTAGTTGATAAATGTAGATATTGCTAGTGACTTGAAGCTGCACGAAAGCGTGCAGGTTTTAATGAAGAATGTCTATAAGTTCATGCATTTATTTGGATGCCTAATTTAAATAGAGCTCCCGGTTACATACTATTATTTAAGATTGGCTGCAGACAGCTTTAGTTGTTTGCCAGATCTTTATAATGTACTTTAAAATATATATATAGGGGAATTTGGCCATGCCCAGACTATATTCTCACTGTCCTACTTCTTGCTGTTAGCTGGTTCGTGTATCATTCCACCTCATATGAAGTGCTTGCATTGTGATGCATGAGGGACTATTTTACATCTAAAAGTACTCCCAACCATCAGATTTTTTGCCATATTCAATTCATCTCATACACACAATATCAGTACAATCACCAACACCACAGTCAAGAACAATAGCACTACCAATACCCCACCACCAAATCCAGTCCGTTTTTACCACTCCTGTCATTATCACCATCATTACCTCGGGTGCCCTGGGCTACCTCATGTATCTGCAAATGTATTTGGCTGGTTTACCTCTATTGGTTTCTCCTTCACCACCTTGGAGTTTACCCCCACATTCCCACTACTGCGTTGTCCACGTAACTTCACCAGGATGTTCATAGTCAATTACTGGGAGTGGGGTGAAGTGATCCTATATTTTTTTAGTTGTTCCCTAATCTCTACCTGGAGACAGAATGCACAAACCCACTACTGTGATGTCCTCCCACTTTCCACAGGATGCCTTAAATATTTGTTTGGTTTTTCCTTAGCTACTTTGGAGCTGACCACATAGGCCCACTACTTCCTTGGATTGACCCCATAAATCTGCTACAGTAGTCTGGTTTTTAATAATCTTTGTGTTGCACCTTAGGCCTATGACTGTGGTGTCTGCTTAAATTATCCTTTGGGATTCATAGAGTGTCTCGGATCGCCCTGGGGCTTTTAAACATTAAATAAGTCGGTGCCTACAGTGCAAAGTGTCTCCATCAAGAGCAAGCAGAGAAAGGACTCTAATAGAGACGTTAATCGTTACTTGGTCCATGCTCTATGGAAGAGACAAACACACGAAGAGAGAAAGTGAAACTGGCACCCATTGGCCAATGAGTATAAAGAAATGAGAGTGACGATGAAGCCAACCAATGTTAAGTAATGGACGGGCTCTAAGCTCCCTTCAAGTTTCAGTTTACAAAAGATCTTACAAGCTACAGCGCATGTGTTGTTTCAGGTCAGACCTACTAATGAACAGGAAGGGGAATATTATTGAGTTCACAAACATCTTATTCAGTGGTATTTGTTTTAGAAGCCACCAAAAAGTATTGTGATGTGTTTTAGTCGAAGTGCGCAATAGTTTTCTTTTTTTGCTAAATAGGCCCTAATTGTAATATTTAGGTTTTGTTTGTTCTCCAGCATTGGATGTGTTTTGCTTTTAAAAGAGCCTAACTTGTGATGTGAAGATAGATATATGTGGTAGGTATGGCAGGTGGATCTACCAAGGCATGTGTATAGCCCACCTGAAGCCTTGTTGGCTTTGCCAATGACTGTTTACATTTCCCTCTGTACGTATCCATTTTTATATTTTCTCATCTTCTTGGTATTCTTTATATATGTTTATTTTTTGTGGTAAAAAGTAATTCGTTGAAAGTAATGTATTAAGACAAATATTTTAGAATGCTCTGTAAGTACACACAATAAAACAGTTTACCTACGCTTCATTAGGAAATCTCATCATTTTTCAACCCTGAATATCAAATATGCCCAGATATTGGCCTGAGTCATATCTGACAACATAGAAAGGCAGGCAAATGAATACGTAATATCTGCATGTTTCTGTTTATAAAAAAAATACAGATAAAGAAACAGGTTGAATTCTATTTGTTTGTATATGTAACAATGAGCAAAAAACGTGAGGCGCCACGCTTCATCATACAGCTACCCCAAAACATTCACATTTACAGAAAGGCGTTGAGTATGGGCAGGTCTAACGTCCAATTGGATGCTTTCAAGGCTCCTTAATCTGCATTGTTTGGTCTTTGTTGTCCCAAGTTCGGTCATTCTGACGACTGAGTCTTAACTATTCTGTTCTGAGACCTTTCCTTAGTTTTAGGTATTTTGTTTCTGCCCTGACGTGGGTACAGAGCGTTCCAGAGTTTGGGGCATTGCACCCAGTGAACAGCCTTGACATTTGCAGGATCATCACAGGACAAGGCGAATAGAGAGGCGGGGCCGGACTCGGACACGTCAAAGGTATGGCGGTCGAGCTGGCCCCCGATGCTGCCCACACTGGGGGGCGGGCCCGTCACGCCCTGAGAGCGCTGGGGGCCCGCCCTGCAGATTGATTGGCGGAGGGAGCGTGCCCCGGAAGCGAAATGCGCTTCCGGGGCGCGCAGTGGTGACATCATCAGGAGACCCCTGAAAAGGCTCGGGAGCGGCGAGTTGGATCTCTTTTCGCCGCTTCCCAGCCGGAGTACACACCAGCCTCGCTAGGAGGCTGCCCGTAATTTGCCCACCCACCATCCCGTAAAGCAAGTTGTTCTGGCACTGTAGGGAGTAATCGTTTAAAAGTATAGAGGTGTTGGTCAGCATTGTGTTGTATTTTGCTTATTTTATGTCCCGTTTTCTTTCCATGACAGCTTTGTACTTTTCTTTGAATATATAATTGTCGTATTTGGTGTTTCCTTGGTCGGCGGTAAGGTCATGATTGGGGAGCAGTAACTTAAGGTCCTTAGGGGGCGGCGCCATTCTTGAATGGGGTTGCCCAATGGGAGGGACAAGTGGTCTCTCATGGTACTCCAGGGCGGTTACAGCCGGTAGGCTGGATGGGTGCGGGGGATGGGGAGTCACGCTTTCCAGTAGGCTGGTTGGCCACCCCGCACGGGCACACGGGTGCAATGGGCCCCTTGGAGATAATATACAGGGCGTATGGGGGTGACCGGGAGGGGTAAGTACCCTCACGGTGACTGGGCCCCCTGCGCATGCGCACTCCGGTACGAGGGCGTGGGGGCTTAATTGGGGGAGGATCTGACTCCAGACGTGACCTTGCCGTGGGCTCAAAGGGGAATGCGCAGAAGTAATTGCTGTGGTATGCTAGATTAAGATAGGAATACTTTTGTATTAGAATTATGTTAAGGTTAGCCGTCTGACATCTGTACATATCATTGTAACAATGGAATGCAATTTTATTCTGCGTATTTTGTGTGAATAAGGTATAAAATGTTTATTAAAAATGTTTTATTAAAATTGTTTAATAAATAGGCCGGGGGTTTACGACCCCCTTCTCCAAAAACTTCTATTGGTAGTCCATGTGGTTATCTGGGTATCATTAAGGGAGGAGCGAGGGGGTATAGGCTGTACCTGACCATAATGACCCTGATCGGAAACTGATGGTGGGAATGTAAGTGGATGCTGCCTTGAGCAGGGATACAGGGCCGTTATCCCAGTGGGCTTTTTGTGTAACCTTATCCAGGTATCCGCTGGGAGCCTACAGATGTTGTTTCACACCTTTATGCCTTCATGGGTATAAACAGATCCAGGTGTGCTGGGTGTAGCTTGTCGCTGAACTTCTATAAAGGTGCTGTAAATCAAACTGCAATAGTCCAGGTGCAGCTAAAGTCGGTTCCTGATCAGCAAATCCCGGCGAGCAGTCCACCGGAGCAGTAAGATGTCGGAAGCATGCATGCAGGCATGTTATAGCCCTTGAGAACAGCACTGAGTTTAGGGCTAAAAGTGGGTTTTAGTCAGAGGCGCAACTAGAGCCACATTTCGGGGGGGCTACTAAAAATTTCGGGGGGTGGGGGCTAATTCTTCCAGCTATAGTCAGAGTGGAGATGCAGGGGCTCTAAGAAGAGGTGAAAAAACAAAGCCTCGTTAGCAAGTAAATGGTCTTTTAAAAACCTGTGAAGTACTCGGGTGCGGCTGTGTGTGTGCCCGGGAAGCTGTCTCAGCCCGGGCTGCCACACACGACGGGTGGGGGGGATGTTTGGCTGAAGCCCTTTCAGCCCAATAGGCGTTGCGCGCCTGGTTTTAGTCATTATCAGGTTTTTGAATTGTTTTCTGTGAGATGAGATGTGCTGCCGCAGACTGGAGGGCTCGACGAAGGAAAGATTGTCGGGAAGGATCATACATCCTCTCCTCTGATTTCTCGTCATTCAGTCACAGGCAGGTGCTATCCAGTAGTAGACGTGGTCTAGGCATCTTTGGATTGTGAAATGAATCTGCAGGTCGTTTTCAAGTCCTATATTGATTTTAAGGAAAGGGATTTGATTGTAAGAGGCACTGAAAAAATTTGACCAAGTTCTGCCACGTTGGTGGAAACAGGCGCCCCGACATATCGTTCTTAGAATCCAGTTGGAACCAATGAAGACATTTCTGTTGAATGTGGTAGGGATTATTTAAGAGCCAATAACCACAGGTTTACTGCATGGGAACCGGCATTTGATTTTACCAGATGGTGAAAGCGAGGTAGCTACCGGTGAAGAGCCCTGATTGGCTGGTTACTGGCCATGCAGGGGCTAGTGAACCATCACTTATTGCCCCAAGAATAGGCATTGCATTGCCCGCTCTGGACATTTTCTGTAGTAGGGCCTCTGAAGGCAAGGACCAAATAGCTTCAAATTTGACATGAATCCCAACCCTTTTCCCTGAGAAAGGGGCGGCGGGGAGGGGGAAGAGAAGCAAAAATAAAACAAACAGCTATGTCAGCACCTCTTCTGATTGTGGTATAAAGGAGACCTCCCTTTCGGCGGTTCGTGTTCTCAAGGTAAGTGAATGCATGCTTATTCAGAGACTTTCTGTAGTGGTCTATCCTTTATGTTACTGCTGTTTGGAATGCTCACGCTATGGACTTTCCTGTTGTGAGCGTTCCACTTCGGAATATGGAAGCCTAGTGTTTGAAATGTTTTGTCAGTTGTTTTGCTATGAGTTTCTGAGCTGGCTGCTGCGCAGCACCTGTTGACAATAAAGTTCACTTCCTTCAGCAACACTTCGTTTGGGCGCATTACCAACCACATTATTGATTGCGACGATCTACAGGTGTCTGCAGAACCCACGAAATTCATGGGGAGCCGAAGTCGAGTTGTGCTGTCTCCGAAGGTCGGAGAAAACCTCGTCAGGTTAAAATCATTTTTAGCAGAGACAGTGAACTGCGCATCATTAATGGACTGAGAGGTATTGTAAATGATTTGCGCGTAAAGCAGCAGCGGCATTAAAAACAAGCATTGTCATAGCCAATAGGTCTCGCCTTTGAGACCTTATAAGTGTTTAGCCAGAGATATTGACTTTGCCTATGTCTTTAAGCTGTGCTTTACAAAAGTCTGCAGCATGCTGAAAAGTTATAATAAAGAAGTGTCAGAAGCATTTGTGTTACCATATATATACCCAAGAAAGCATTATGTACAACTGAACGACCATATTAAAAAAGTATTAACACTAAATAATGTCTTGAGTATTTTTTGTCCTTTCAATGCTGGCATCTTCTATCTGCCTGTCCCAATGGTTGCTTGTTATGGGTTTTTTTCTTATGGGGTGGTCATAAATAACAGTCAGTCAGTGAGAGAGTCAGTCAGTGAGAGTCAGTCAGTCAGTGAGAGAAAGAGTCAGTCAGTGAGAGTGAGAGAGTCAGTCAGTGAGAAAGAGATTGAGAGAGTGAGTTAGTCAGTCAGTGAGAGAGAGAGAGAGAGAGAGAGAGGCAGGCAGTCAGTGAGACAGAGTGAGAGATTCAGTGAGAGAGAGAGTCAGTCAGTGAGCGTGAGAGTCAGTCAGTGAGAGAGAGAGTCAGCCAGTGAGACAGAGAGTTAGCCAGTGAGAGGGAGTGTCAGTCAGTGAGAGAGAGTTAGTCAGTGAGAGAGTCAGAGTCAGTCAGTCAGTGAGAGAGTCAGTCAGTTAGTGAGAGTGAGAGTCAGTCAGTCAGTGAGAGAGTCAGTGAGAGAGAGAGTGAGAGAGAGAGTGAGTGAGTGAGTCAGTCAGTTAGTGAGAGTCAGTCAGTCGGTGAGAGAGAGTGAGTCAGTCAGTGAGAGTCAGTCAGCCAGTTAGTGAGAGTCAGTCAGTGAGAGAGAGTGAGTGAGAGAGTCAGTCAGTCAGTGAGAGAGTCAGTCAGTGAGAGAGTCACTCAGTCAGTCAGTGAGAGTCAGTGAGAGTCAGTCAGTCAGTGAGAGAGTCAGTCAGTCAGTGAGAGAGAGATTGAGAGAGTGTCAGTCAGTGAGAGAGAGAGTGAGAGAGTCAGTCAGTGAGTGAGTCAGTCAGTGGCAGAGTTTCACCTCATTTGTACCAGTTTAGCAGCACAGTCCAACAATGGGCAACTGAAAGGAGACCAGTTAACCTCTATGCAGGGCCTTCCCTGCTCAGCAACAGGTGTCGCTGCATTTATAGTAACTTGTGATCCGTTTGAACTAGAAACGTTTTTTTGTTAAAAATCTGCAAATGATGCAGCAAATGGATTATATGCCGAATCCATAATTATGTGGATAACGCAGAGGCCACGGAATCGCATCATTACAGTGGTCCCGAGGATGAGCAAGAGCTGCACAACGGCAGCAGTGCAAGATTAACTCACACCTGCACAGAAAAGGTAGAACATGAACAGGGGACAGTGCAAGCGCTCCTCGCACGTACCGAAAAGGTACTAAACAGACAGGTCAGCGCCTGTGTTCATCACACACAGAACAGGAAGTGTGCACAGCAACAGAGCAAGGTTTCTCCTCTAAAGAGCAGACAGCACAGGTGGCAGTGCAAGCTACTAAACATAGAAAGAGTACAGTGCCCGAGGTGTTTACTCCATTATATTACTCTTGTGTTTATTCCATCAGCGAAGCAAGCCACTCACTCGTCTACAAACCTTCCATCCATTCTCATTTCACAGGAAGTCATCTTCATATTATTAACCCACTAATGGACACTGCTGAGATACTGCTCTGCTCCATCAGCCCTGGTAACACATGACTGACTCTACCCAACCCTGCTTGCTTTTCAGACCCACTCTTGAAAACTCCATGCTGACATTTAGACAGAGTCCCTCAGCCACCATGCTAAAATAGGTGAGAGCAGCACCTTGTATTCCTTGGCAAGCACCTAGAAGTGGGCGTGGGTAAATTCTATCACCTACTCACACAAAATGGCTCCGGGAGTTGAGCATCTGCTGTAGAACTTTGCACGCACCCTGCAGGGCAGGTGTGAAACCCCAGATTACAGCTGCGAATGTCACCAGGTGTACTGAAGAAATCTGTGAGCACCCAGCAGTCACAGGTTCACATCAAAGCAGGGCTGACTCTGACTTTCATCCTTTCCACGCTTGAGAAAGCATTACCATTACGTTAGGTAATGACAGCACGTAACCTTGTAGTGCAAAGAACCGAACAGTTTGTAAAAAGTGCTATGTAAATGGCACATTTTATTTGCAATAGTCATCTCCAGCCAGAGGCTGCGGCCCGCCTGTGCTTGGCGCCGACTCTACGTGGCATGGGCGTACACAAAAACACCCTGGCGAACAGGTTTTCATCCTGGGCCTATAAATAAACCTCATGCGCGCGAAACAGGGTTCCCATTCAGCTCTTCCCGCCAGGCCCGCACTAATGAGGCGCTGAGCTCTGTATTTCATCCACGTACAGCGCGGAATGCTGGATGAAGGCCCGCTTCGTAGCACTGTGCTATAGCCGCTAGAGATATACAAATGTGTTCACCTGGGAGGGGTTGGGGGGCATCATCGAATGCAAATAAATATATGGTGTAGGTGGCTCCTGAATAAAGTTTTAAAAAAGTACAATCGCTGCAGATAAGTAAGGCCACAAAGCACAATAACTCCTGGAGAGAGTGACGTCACAAGGAGCTATGGCCCCCGGCGAGAGAAGGGAGCAGATCCCTTAATCTCACGAAGTCCAAGATGATGGGACAAGATCCAATCGGCCGTGTCCTACGTAGCTAGGTCCAAGGCTGCTAATTGGCTGCAGTAAAGAGCGCTCAGACTCGCCTCACCGATGTCAGTGTTGAGTCCGTGCTTTGGGTGGGCTAAATGCAGACCACCATCATGCAAAAGGGGTAGCTCCTCGCGGTGTACGTACAGCTCACTTGTTTGCTTTTGTAGGTTTCAATTAAAAACAAGTTTGAGAAAGGCGCAGAGGGAGCATATGGATGGGTTCATGGCGTCCGCACCGGGAATTTTTAAACATGGCGTTTTAAAAACTGTTTATAAGGAAAACAGTGTCATAATGCCAGAGAAACAAACACGTCTGTAAGTACCGCAGCAGAGGAAATAATGTATTTGATAACACCGCAGACCTGCCAACCCCTACCACGCAAAAAAAAAAAACACTCACCATATAATATTAGGGAAACGGGAGGGGAGGGGCTTGATCCCATTACCTCCCCAGCCATGAAAGTAGCGCTGAGTGGGCATTCCCAAAGAGTGGAGGTCACTGCACGTGCGCAGCTCTGCCCCCGCAAAGAAACAACAAGCGCGCGCGCCTCCCGCTGAAAAGAGGCAGCAGGGGAGGGGAGTAGGTGGGGGCTCTGCGCTGTTTCCCTTGCAGGAGCGAGCAGGAACCATCTGTTTAATTACAAACAGATGGTTTTAAAGCTCGCTCCCGCAAGGGAATCGCCAAACGTGCACGCGTTGCCATTCAAAGCAATGCAATGCGTGCACGTTTTGGGCAGAAAAAGGAATCGATTGCTAAAGGTCTCCTATGCAGCGCATGCGCCGCTGCGTAGGCGAGACCTAAAAACAGAGAGGGAGAGCTAACGCGACGTTTGAGTGACGTCAGCAAGGAAACCATTTCAGGACAAGGCGCATGCTAGTTGTTTGACGCACGCAACGCACGCAGCATAGATCTTACATGTACTTCAAGCGGTGTTTAGTTAGTACTTCATTCTAACTATGCGTTAAAGTACGTAGCAGCCATTTTGGAGTTTCTCCAACGTTAAGTTTGTTCGTCGAGGACTATTAAATAAAGTTGAGGGGATTTTGTAACCTTGACAGTAATACAATTACCAAAAGAAATTGGTTGAAGGATTACAGTGTCGTAGTACAAGTTAGGTTCGTGGAATTTGAAACATTTAAAATAAAGAAGTTGGATGGCGATGTACCTTATGTTCATGCATTTTAACTTAACGGTGACATGCACACCTGGCGTGTCAACGAAATACACTAAGAATTCGACCAATAATGAATATGGTTTTCAACATTAAACACGCAAGTAATCCTTACGGTGACACGCACACCAGGCGTGTTAACGGATCATATTAAGAGTTTGTTTGTTACGGTGACACGCACACCAGGCGTGTCAACGAGTCATATTAAGAGTGCATTGACTACAGGATTAAACACGCATTCTATTACAATGGTGACACGCACACCTTGCGTGTCAACAAGTTATGCATTGTTTGTAGAAATCTCACTTTAAAATTTGAATTGCATGCCCGGTGACACACTCATCTTGTGTGTAAAACTTACAAAGTGTTAATACTGTGTAGCTTACTTGTTTTTTTATATCAACTCTTGTAACAGTTTTATTCATTATTGTGTTTTTCTTTACTCTACAGTGCTTTACATCAATTAAGTTTTTATTATACAAGTCACATAGAAAGGTCTGCGATAGTAACTTAAAATATTATATTGTTATTCCATCTGGTTATTTAATATAACAATGCAGTCAGTGTCTCCACCTCCACCTTTTCTTGAACTGCCAGATAATCCGCCCATTTCATGGAAAAATTGGTATGATGCTTTCGTCACTTATCTAGGTGCCATTGGTGCATCTCGCTATAGAGCGGAAAGAAATACCTCCTTTTACATTCATTGGGTTTCGAAGGGAGGTCTATCTTCAAACATTTGCCACCTTTGGTACGGGCACAGGATGAGAAAGACATTGATGAGTTTGTGGAGGCTGTCAAGAAGTTGGAGTTACGTTTTGACGTTCAACCTAGTCTGGTAGTTAGACACAAGTTCTTCAAATGTGAACAGAGACCTGGAGAGGATGTTGATATTTTTATCTCTGCTCTGCGGAAGTTGAGTGCAGATTGTCAATTTGAGACATTCACGGAGCAGTTAATCAGAGACCAGTTTATTTGTAAATGTTGAGATAAGAATATTCAACAAAAGTTACTATCCATGGGCAATCCTTCTCTAGAAGAAACTATTCGCACTGCGAAGAGTATTGAGTTGTCCAAGGTATCTGTGAAGGAGTTAGAGGAGAAAGACAAATCTAATGATACAGTGGGTGTTGTTAGATCAAAAGATGTTAAGAACATTGTAGCGTCACGTTCTGAAAACAGGTTTTTTAAACAAACTAATGTTTGCTTCCGTTGTGGGAATCTTTCTCACATGAAGTCGGGTAGAGGGTGTCCGGCTAAAAATGTGGTTTGTAGAGTGTGTGGCAAATTAGGTCATTTTGCGAAGGTTTGCCAGAGTGGAAAACGTGGTGGTACTTCCACTCAAAGATGGAAAAGATGTCTCTCCTTCACCCTCTTCTGTTGCCAATGTATCTGTGGTGGAGTGTGGTGTTGACAATTATAATAATATTCAGGATGACCTGAGAGACATGGTTGTGGTTGTTGGTGAGCAAAATGTTACCGAGGGTGATATTTCTGAATGTGTGGATCCATATGTTGATATCACCATCGGAGATAAAAGGGTGTGTTTGTTAGTTGACTCAGGAGCAAGGATAACCATGATCACCCAAGAGTTGTTTAATGAGGTTTGGGGCTCTCGATCTTTGGAACCTCCTGATAGGTCTCCTGTTTCATACGAAGGGAGGAGGATTGAACTTGCAGGTTATTTTGAAGACATCCTTGAATTCAGAGGGAGGAAAATTCATGGGAAAGTGTACGTGGCAATTAAGGGGTTGTCCATTCTTGGATGGTTCCATCAAGGACTTTTCAAAATGGTGCTTAGACCTGGGACCAAGGATCAAGTATCTATTGTTTGTTCGGATGATTTCAATGTAAATTTGTTCGAGCATTATCCTTCTGTTTTTGGTGGGGGCTTAGTACAGATAAAAGGCTTTACTCATCAAATCAGGGTTAAGGATGATGCCATTCCTGTCAAGCACAGGCTCAGGAATGTTCACTTTAGTGTTAGGGATCAGTTGGAACAGGAACTCAATGGTTTATGAAAGAAAGGCATAATTGAACCGATTGAGTCTTCTCTTTGGCTTTCTCCATTGGTGGTCACAAAGATAAAGAATGGTGAACTTCGCGTTTGCATTGACTAACGCAGTCTTAATAAAAAACATTTGGGTAGATTCTCATCTCCTTCCCAAAATTTCTGATATGTTGTCCATGATCAATGGTTCTAAAAGGTTCAGTAAGCTAGATTTAGTGTCGGCTTACCACAAAGTGGTCTTGGATCCTTCCTCTAGGCATCTCACAGCTTTTGTGTCGCCGATTGGCTCATTTCAGTTCTGCAGAATGCCCTTCGGGTTAGCCTCTGCAGCGGCGGTGTTTCAGAGCATTATGTGTTCAATGCTCAAGGGAATCCAAGGTGTTGTGGTTTTCCAAGACGATGTCTTGATTTACGGTGAGTCAAGCGAGTCTCATGATGAGTCTTTGTATCGTGTCCTGGATGTCATGCAAGAAAAGGGTGTCGTTTTAAAGAAAGAAAAGTGCATATTTAGGGTGCAGAAGGTGGAGTACTTAGGTCCTGTGTTGACAGAGCATGGTGTAGAACCCAGGCCAGGTCTTGTTAAGGCTATTGTCGACAGTCCTGCTCCTAAGGACAAGGTTGGTCTGAAATCCTTTGTTGGTCTTTGTAAGTTTTACTCACGGTTTGTGCCTGATTATGCTTCAAGGGTACAACCATTGACTAACATGTTAAAGAAGAGTGTGGCTTTTGTTTGGGATGACAGTTGTCAAGAAGTGTTTGAGTAGATCAAGACTCAATTGGTTAGTCCAAAGATCCTTAAACCATTTGATCCTAATGCTATGTGCACCATCACTGTGGACGCAAGTGGTGTGGGCTTAGGTGCTATTCTTACCCAGTGTGTTAATGGTACTGAACACACGCTGGGCTATGCTTCCAGGGTATTACGTGGACCTGAGTTGAATTTTGCTGTGATTGAAAGGGAACTTTTAGCGTGCTGTTGGGCCATCAGAAAGTTCAATCCCTACATTTGGGGTAATCATTTCCAACTACGCACTGATCACAGTCCTCTTGTTTCTATCCTTTCAGGTGATAAGATTAAAGAACATACCCCAAGGATTGCTCGTTTGTCTACCAAGTTGCTTCAGTATGATTTTGAGGTTTCGTATATTCCTGGCAACAAGAATGGTAGAGCGGATTATTTTTCTAGGTTTCCTATTGAGGAAGTTGAATCTCTTTCAGGTGATGACAATGACGAAGATGAAGTCAACTGTTTCATTGCCTCTTCGATTTTGAATGACATGTATGCTGTGAATTAAGGGGAATGGAGAGATGAATTGTCTAAAGATGCCTTGCTTTGCCAAGTTGTTAACTTTATCAAGAGTGGTTGGCCAAGGGAGAAAAATGCACCATACTCTTTACAAACATTTGTCAAGGTTTCTATGGAACTTTCTGTGGAAGATGGGTTGTTGGTACGTGGCGACAGATTAGTTCCTCCAGAAAAGGTGAGGTCTAGATTGGTCAGTGGAGCTCATGAAGGACATTTGGGTAAAACACTCACCAAACGAAGGTTGCGTGAATATTTTTGGTGGCCTCAAATGGACAAGGATGTTGATGTTTTCGTTGGTGAGTGTTGTGTGTTCAAATGCTGAAAAAATGTTTAAATTGAGAACTCCTCCTCTTCAACCTATTGATCTTCCAGCAAGACCTTGGGAGAAGATTGGTATTGACCTTGTCGGTCCTTTCAATTTGCTTCCAACTTCCTCAAGGTTTGCTGTTGTTGCCATTGACTATTATTCAAAATGGCCGGAAGTACGTTTTATTGCTGAACCCAATTCAAAAAATGTTATTGATTTTCTAAAAGACATTTTTCTGCGTGAAGGGTTTCCTTCCACCATTGTATCCGACATTGGCGTACAATTTGTCAGTCAAGAATTTGAATTTTTTTTGCAACAAGGGGGAATAAATCATTCCAAAAGCTCACTCTATCATTCACAAACGAATGGTCTGGTGGAACGCATGAACAGGGGTTTGAACAACTGTGTGCAATGGGCGTTAGCTGGAAAGTGCAATGTTCAGAATGCTGTTCGGTCCATGTTGTGGTTCTACCGTACTACACCTCATTCGTCTACAAAAGTGTCCCCTTTGAACTTCTACGAGGAAGAAAGCCGTGTTCAAAGGTGTGTCCCGGGTGGATGTCGAAGTGGGTGAAAATGAATTCTGTGATTGATGTGGAAGGTCTTGTAAGAGATAATGTTTCTCATGCTCAATCTCGTCAAAAACCATATTTTGATGCTAGGAAAAGGTCAGTTCCTCACACGTTGGTTCTTGGTGACGTTGTACGTGTGAAGATCCCTGTACACAGCAAGAAGGGAGATTTAAAATTCTCTGATCTCATGGTTGTGGATAGAGTCTGTGGAAATGCTGTCAGGGTGAATAACAAACATTGGTGGAATGTGTCCAGAGTTGTCAAATTGTCTGGGCATTTTAACAACAAAAACTCACATTGTGGACTGTCTGATGTTGCTGATAATTTGTCCTCTAATGTTCCCTCACCTGTGTGTTTATGCAGGAGTGAGAGACAACGTTCTGTTCCCAGTAGATTTCTTTAATCTTTCCTTTTTTTTCTTTTTTGTTGCTCTTCTCTTTTACTTTTTTTTTTTTTCTTTTTCATTTATGAGGAAGAGGATAACGTAGTGGTCTATCCTTTTTGTTACTGCGGTTTGGAATGCTCACGCTATGGACTTTCCTGTTGTGAGCATTCCACTTCGGAATATGGAAGCCTAGTGTTTGAAATGTTTTGTCAGTTGCTTTGCTATGAGTTTCTGAGCCGGCTGCTGCGCAGCACCTGTTGACAATAAAGTTCACTTCCTTCAGCAACACTTCGTTTGGGCGTCTTACCTACTACACTTTCCTTGTGAAGAGTTAAAAGAAAGAGTGCATCCAGGATGTTTGGAAATCTCCCTCATGACCAATGATGTTTGCAAGGTAAGCACATCCTGGGAAGAACCCGGACTTTAGAAACCAAGATGGCTAAGTAACATAAATGTCTCACATTAGACAGGAACAACATTAACACAGCAGTGTTGGATCGTCTCCGGCCAATACTTTTGCCACTGGTGCTGTGATGATTGCTGCTGAAGACAAGGCGACATCCCCAACACCAGACGAAATCCCCTGATTAGCAAGCCAGTACCTGTTTAGGAGGGAAGAGGCGCTGGAGCACAACAACCGGCCTATCTAACCAGAGAGACCACTACTGAGGGACCCAGGAAGGGGAAAACACAACTAATTGGAGAAAAGGGAAGGCTGAGTGAATGAACTGGAAGTGATAGTGAAGGACCTCAGTAAAGTGCACAGTTGACAGGAAAGGTCAGAATTACATGCCTTTATGTGCAGGTGGACCAGCATTGACCAAGGGTCAGAAACTCTCATCCGACCAGTCAGACACTAGATCTCTAACCTGTCACCTTTAGTGCCATCTTCCAGTTCTTCACAGTCTTCATGCTCTGTGTTTGTGTGATAAAACTTGACTTTTCCAGTTCCTGTTAGGGCCAGGGCACAAGTGAGCCAGGAGCATTGCAGACAGAGAGTGGACGATATGTCTGCGGGAGGTGTTGGGTTTTAGCCTTTAGGAAACAATCTGACACAATGCTCAAGAAAAAGTGGTCACAGCATAGAAGAGAACAGTGACTCAGTTAAAGAGATGGACGCAGATGCCCTTAGTCATGCACAAACCTGATGGACTTAAACTCAGACTCATGTAGGTCGGTAGCTTACTATCTCCTCTTCCTTCCTATCCCTGCACCACCTGCGTGGCAAGATGACAGACTGTGTGGGTTAGTGATTCAGGTCCCAAGTGGAGCAACTAAGCATGCCCTCGGATGAAAAAGTTAAGTAATGGGCATATAAAAAGGCTTCAACTATCTATACTGTAATGCACATTAAAATATAAAGCAAAATTGAAGAGTTAACTGCTATCACTGGCAGAGGGGAATAATATGAATATGATGTCAAGTTTAGCTGGTCAAAGAGTGCAAATGCGGGGTAAGAAACAGGTGTGGGACACAATAAGCATCTGAGGGATATGCTCATGGTGATGCTTGAAACACAGCAAAGGGGATCCAGCAATGAGTACAAAAAGGATCACACATTTACAAACAGATGAACTTTTGAAAGGTAGAAGGGGGAGGCTTGCACGTGGCCCAAAAGTCAGAATCTTTTTTAGATGGCCTTTAGAAGTGTTGTCCTCTCCTGTGGGTGGGTAGTCAGAGGAAGCAAGCAAAAGGATCTTGAAAAATGAATTTGGTTTAACCCTCGCTAGTGGCAAGGATAACATACATCCCCATTGAATTAGGTAAGCAGCAACAGGTTTTGATTTTCTGTCATGCTGTATTTATATGAGATTGTCACAGTTTTATCACACAGTAGTAGCCAAAGAGTGCTTCAAAATTCATCAAAGCAAGAATAGAATGGGACAATGACAGCTGTGTACATTTTGGCTTCATGGGCCTAGGTACAACTGCACACACAAGTAGGGCCAGCATGGGAGATGTGGGATCAAAGCTGTTACTGGTCCACAAAAAGGGGTTATGGTGGGGTAGCAATAAGTTACACAGCAAAGGAGTGGTGCAGCAGAGTCCCAGAAGAGCATGGAGTCTGTGTGCTCTGGGTTAACCCATCCACTTTAGCAGCTACAAAGATGTGATGGGTTGCAATGGGCCTGATGAGCTGGTAATCGGAGTGCCCCAAAAGCTTTAGGCCTGATTTAGGGTTTGGCAGGCAGCCTACGTCCCTGGCCTGACAACTACAGAGGATTTCCCTGGGTGTCACGAACAGAAAAAATTACATCACAGGGTGGATGGTCCCATGTACTAACACGGATGGCCCCAACTCTGTCAGGTCGTCAGTGAAGGGTTTCATCTGTGGAGCCACTGTGGCACCACTGTTGGAAACATGACGGGCACCTACTCTAAACAGAGAGGGCCCTCCATCAGTTTGGTGGAAAGGCTATTCCACTACATTTGTGTACCCTGTCAACCAAATTCTAAATCAGGCCCTTTGACTAGCTCTTTATGAGCATCTTGTCTGCAGGTCTACAGACACAAGCTTATAAATAAATAACACTAAGGGGAAATACCAAGGACATGAGAAAATACCATAGAGTAATGGAGGGGCAAAGGCTACTAAATGAGGTATGTACGGTGTGGGAGCAAAAACATGACCCCAAAATCAGGACACCTCAAAATTGTACCTTAATCAGATCTTCCACATTTCACTGGATCAGAGACAGTTGTAAATCTCAATTTCATGAGGCAATGTATCCCCATGTCAAGGCACCTTCCAAAGCATCAAAATCAATAAAATACAATTTCTTTAAATAATTTCAGTTTAAGAACAATTTGGGCCCGCTCAATAATTGAGTTCTAAATTAATGGAGAGTTAAAGGGTTTTAATACAAAATTCAAAAGTAAGGCGTTATAGAATCAATGCCATAAAGGCTCTCAAATGCAAAGTTATACAGAGTATGCAAAATCAGAAACTATTCTACGTCCCAAATGGGCAGCAAAAATCAATAGAAAAATGGAAAGCCTCCCTAGCAGCATTAAGGAAAGCTCTGGCTCACCACCAAAAGCAAGAGTTTTTATCCATTATTCTTGCATATTAAATCAATATTTCTGCAGCTTCATCGTGGTGTGAGCAAATGTATTATTTCTTCAGCAAATCAGGGCACATGAAAAATACTTATCACATTTCCTTAACACCTAAGCTCTAACCCACCACATGAATAATTTATTCAGCACCCTCTATGCTAATATAATCATGAGATATTTGAGCAGAATATGATACATCAACAATAAAGTATTATGTGAGTGAATAGGTCTCAGTGAACCAATGGAAAGAAAATGAATCATGCTACAAGTTACAGCTGAAGTGGGGAAGGTTCATCTGGAGCAAAAAATAATAATATTAACATTGGAAAATAACTAAAAGCATTACAGCTTGACTGTGCTCTGCGAAGCTGGTGGGGAGAGGATGTGCACAGGGGAGGAAACACTGAATGAGTGGCAGAAATTGCTTCCATTTTGAGCAAGATGGCGTTTCACACAAAAATGTGGCCTAGTTAACAATCATTATAAAAACACACTTCTACTAATCATATGAAATTTGTGTAAAAACCAGTCATATTATATTAATATGTACATGTGAATTGGTGTGTTTAATTACATACTTCACACTGTTATTGTTACACAAAAATACAAACCCATAAAAATCTAACAATGATGATGGAGACAAAGAGAAATGATGAAAACAAGGAAAAAGGGCGAGAGAAGGGTAAGAAAATACATAAGGAGGGAAAACAGTTGTTGAAGATGGGTAGATAGGGGAAATGAGGAAGGGGAAAAGGAAGGAAAGGTGAAAGGAAAAGTGAAAAGAAGGAAATGTGAAAGGATACACGGAGGGAAGTGTGAAATGATTGATAGATGCAAGGGTAAAGAATGGTTGGAATGATGGAAGGATTGATAGGTGAAAGGATAGATGGACAGAAGGTTGAATGGATAGATGTATAGATAGGTAGATGAAAGGATGGACGGTGATAGGATGGAAGGGTGCAAGTTCGGATGAATGATACAATGAACCAGGAAATGGAATGGGGAAAGAATGGAAGAACCGAAAGCTGAAATGGTGGACAGATGCGTAAACAAATAGAATGAGTGGTGGATGGATTGAGTGGATGAATGGAATAGTGAGTCGATAAATGGAATGGTAAAAGAATTGATGGATGAAAGGGTGGGTGATGGATGGGTGAAAGGTTGGAAGGATGAATGGGTGGGTGAATAATCCCATAGATGTATGGATGGAAGGGTGACAAGAACTCTTCTAACTTCATTTGCCTGATGTCATTAGACGTTGGATGTAAAGTGGGAGTATTTTTATTTTCTAGTTACTCCCTTGTACCAGGCCACCACTTTAAGTCACGCTTGGGTCCAAGTAGGTAACCCAAGAGTTTTGTCGTCATGAACTGTATTGATAAGATATCATTTGAGATGTCATTATGTGTCCGGGGCTGAGCGGTGGGAAGAGAGGTGGCAAAGAAATAACAAGAAGAGAATAATATCTTTTTATCTCGAGGCTCGATCAGATTTCCTCTGTTGGGCCTACGGTTCCCTGTGCTGCCTCCGCATTGTGCCTACTATGTAACTCTTGCTTCTTTTGAAACATTACAAACTGCCAGGGAGAGGGCCGAAATAAACAGACGGCACTAGCCTCCCCTTTTAACAACTGCTTAGCGGTATTTATCTCTCAAAAAGGTGTGTGTTTAAAAAACGGTTGTTATATATATTTTCATGCGAAAAGCTAAAGAAGTATGGATAAAAAGCAGAAATAAAAAGTAAGATAGCATCAGTGGGTTTTTCAGTTAGCTGTAGACGGTGCTTTATGTGGGATGAAAAGGTGGGGTGTGTCTAAAAGGGTTGTAGCCAAGGAAGTGTAACTAAGAGCCTTTTCCAAAAGGCATGGCCTGTTTAATTATAGGTGTGGCTTAAAAGTAAAATAAAATCTAGTGCTTTCCACGGCATGCCATCTGATCAGTATTTGGGTGCCTCTTTTTGAGTTTTTTGTTACTGGATCCAGCTGTGTCACACAACTAAAAAACACACATACCTAAAACAGTTATTCAGACCTTGTGGCTTTACCAAAGTTTGTTAGCTGTAGCAGATAAATGAATAAAAGTGACTTTGTTATTAATTATTAGAGTTAAAAATGCTTCAATGCTGAAAATATGAGACAGTGAATTAACATTGCTAAGGTCGGTGGAAGGGGTAGTGGCCTTCGAAGACTCTCAGACACTCTCTTAGCCTCCCTTCACACCGATGTCTTATGTAGTCTTTCACTCTGTTAGACATTTATGCCCTTTTTCTGTCCACATTTTTCTGAAATCCTTCATCTGCATATCTTACACCAGGAGCAGGCGGTAAACTGGAGAAGGGGGGAGGGGCACTACGGGTCAGGGGGAATACAAACAACGTACCTTCAGCCAGCCGCGTTGCGCTCCTCTTCACATCGTCAGGAAGGCATAGGCTCCCAGAATGCCCTGCGGCCAATCCTGAAGCTGCTCTTGCGCATATAAGCAGCTTCAGGATTGGCCTGAGCACCCTCGATTTGCGCTCCAGGACAGACTGTGAGTCTGTGCCTGCTCTGTCCAATCAAGCTGCGTTGCTGGGTTGGAGAGAGCTTTGGCCGGCCAAACCATCATGCGCACTGATGGGAGTGCACAACCACGCCCCTCACTTCCAGTCACTACCAGGCCCGCCCCCAAGATTCGGCAGAAAGGAAAAATAAAATGCGTGTTGTTTTATTTTTCCTTTCCTGCTGTTTTTGGGGGGGCGACTCTCCTCCGCCATAGCGGAGGAGCCGCCGCTGTATCGCACTTTCCCAAAATTACCATCGGCACATATGCGAGTATCATTCTGTGTGCTCTGCAGAAAAGCCAAAGGATTGGATGTGCATTTTGTCTACATACCGTGATGATTCACTGACATGCACTGTGAGAACCTCACACTGCCATCAGTTTTAACTTTAGGGTTCTCAATCATGCATTGCTATAAGCACCACCCATGACCTGATATAACACAGACACATAGAAGCGAGCCATTCCGTTCATTGTAAGCACTACAAAAGAGTCACATATTGCATCTTAAAAAATGTAAATACTGGTAGAGAATGCGAAATAAAGTAAAACGAGAAATGTAATAGGGATTATATCGCTGACGTGGATTCTTAGGGGTTTTTACAGTCAATGCTGCGAAGCCAAATGGTCTTTTTCCAAGTAAAGTTAAGTAGATGAATAGAGAGCCCAATAGGAGCTAATTTCAAAGTCACTTTTTATTTCCTGGGGGTCTGAGACCCGACAGGACCCAGCCTACTTAAAGCCCGCCCTGGCTGTAGAAATGCCTCAACTTTCAGGCTTGAATGACACCGGCTTTTTGTTCCAGTGTAGAATCAATGGTGATCATTGAGGAACACCTGTTATTTGCAGCACTGTGACGTTATCGGCTCATGGGTACTGGTACTGTTGAAAATGTGCTAGTGTTATTATATAAAATAAATAGGTTATATTTTGATTATTCCCCTCAAGTGGAGCAGTACTTGGTGTGACAGTGGTCAGCAGCCAGAAAGCATTTGTCAGAGCAGAAGAGCTAGAAGATAAGCTGTGTTTCAACACCCTCCTGGAGTGTCCTGGACTCTCCTGTGACACGTTAATGTCCCAGGAAGTCTCTAATCTCGATCCCTCGCTTTCACTAATCCCAGTGACAGATGGAAGCTGATAGCTCTGGGCCAGGTTGTAATATGGCACTCTCTGGCGCACTGGGAATGCGGACGTTTGGCCGTACTAGCCTTATGCATTGATGATTTTTCAAGGTTCACCAGCCGCTAAATCTAAACTTTGTTAAAGACCCAGAAATGAATATTAATGCATTTAACCCTTGGTGTACTACAACCGTCACATATATATATATATATATATATATATATATATATATATATATATATATATATATATATTCACTGAAAAAACCATAGGTTTCAGGGACGTTATAGTTACAAATTAGCATTTAAAAAACCTTTTAAATTCACAGAAAAAACCATAGGTTTTAGGGACAGTTATAGTTAGTTGGACATTGCACTCGTACAAAACCCGTGAAATTCCCCGTTATAGTTAGTCCAGCTAACTATAACTCGCGCCCCGCAATGCACTGCTGATGACGTCACATATTACATCACTCATGACATGGTCAGTGACATCACTGATGACATCACTGATGACATCTCAAATGACATCACTGATGACATCATCCAGTGACTGTGTGTTTCTGTAAAGTTTAAATATTTTTAATATATATAGGAAAAGACGTATTGAAGAATGAGTGGGTGTGTAAGTGTCTGTATGGATGATTTAGTAGGTGCGTGACTGACTCTATAAGTGAGTGATTTAACGTATCTTACTGAATGCATGGGTTAGTGACTAAACTGGGTGAATGTCTGTATCCGTCTGTCTGTTGCTGTGTAAGTGGCTGCATGTGTTTGTGAATAGCTACATGAGTGTCTATATGAGTTATTGAATGCTTGTCTGAGTATCTGTATGGGTGCCTGAGTGTTTGTGTGGGAGGGGTGTGTGCAACTCTGTGCATAGATGTGTGAGTGGGTGATTCACTGGGTGGATGGTTTCAAGAGTGCATCTGTGATAGACTGTATGGGTGGGTAAGTGTGTGTAAGAGTGTGTTAGTGAGTGAATGTATGTCCCAGTGGTACATGTGTGAGTAACTACATATGTGAAAGGCAGTATATATGTGTGTTGGAGTATATAAATAGCTATAAGCTTAGAGTGAGTGATTGTGATAGTGGCTGTATGGATGAGTGTGTGCTTGTATCAGTGATTGTATAAGAGCGTAAGAATGTGCTACTATTTGTATGAGTAAGTGAGCTGGTGTGTGTATAACTGTATAGGTGAGTAAATGGTAGTGTGTTTAATTATTTGCATGACTGACTAGGTGTGTGAGTACCTCTATGGATGAGTGGCGGTGTTTGAGTGTCTATATAGGAGTATGAGTGCATATGATAGTCCTGTACTGAGTGACCGTAAGTATGAGTGACTGTACGGGTGAGTGAGTGGATGTGTGCGTAGACCTAAGAATCAGTGAGTGGGTATGTAGTTATTGGTGTTGGAGTGTCTATGGTTTTGCGAATGGCAGTCTGTAATTTAGAGTGGGTGTATCAAAGGTTATATTGGGGTGTGAGGAGGTGCATCAGATTATCACGTGGATGATGTCATCAGTGATGTCATTTGAGATGTCATCAGTGATGTCATCAGTGATGTCACTGACCATGTCATGAGTGATGTAATATGTGACGTCATCAGCAGTGCATTATGGGGCGCGAGTTATAGTTAGCTGGACTAACTATAACGGGGGAATTTCACGGGTTTTGTACGAGTGCAATGTCCAACTAACTATAACTGTCCCTAAAACCTATGGTTTTTTCAGTGAATTTCAAAGGTTTTTTAAATGCTAATTTGTAACTATAACGTCCCTGAAACCTATGGTTTTTTCAGTGAATTTCAAAGGTTTTTTAAATGCTAATTTGTAACTATAACATGTCTGAAACCTACGGTTTTTTCAGTGAATTTCAAAGGTTTTGTAAATGACAATTTTTAAATGTATTAATTGTTATATAAATTTTTTCATACTGATTTCCAAATTTTTTAGAAACAATTTTTTTTTAAATATTTTATTTTTTAAATTACATTGTAATTACATTATACATTACATTACAAAAAATACTTTCTCAGAATGAATTACTTTAGTTTAAATACTTTGCACATAGGCAATAGACTTTTAAGTACAGTAGTTACAGTTGTTGCAATGGGCAACACATTTTCAAACACAATGCAACATTCAGCTCAATGTGAATTTCTAGTTAAATGCAATTAGTTACTTTATGGATTACTTTTTCTAACCACAGGACTAGATCCTAGATTCAGTCCTGGGACATCTCCTGTAAACAGTTGAGTAAAAGCGTTTTGGTTACAGTCGTGATTTTTAAGGAATATTATTGTACTTTAAAAGTTCACACTTAGAAACTTTTTCTCATAGAATCACCAATGTTATCCTATGGAAGGAAATTCACTTAGAAGTTAAAAACTGTTATCGTTACTTTTTCTTACTCAGTGTTGGATCCTGGATCCAGCACTGGTGCATCTCCTGTAAACAGTTGAAAGAATGCGTTTAAGTCATACAGGCGATTTTTTAGGAATATTTGTAGTTTGTGAAAATCGACACTTTGAAACTTTTCTGCTGAAAACCAGACAATGGATTCCTATGGAAGAAAATATAAGTTACTGGTAAGTACGATTAAAATTACTTTTCAGGGTCAGTGCTGGGCTAAAAGATGCAGCACTGGGTTCTCTCCTGATAACAGGTGAGTAAATTGGAATTCGTACTTTGGTTGATTTTAGAGGAATATTATAAAGTTCCAAAACTCCACACTTAGAAGAATTTCCAAGTGAAACCAGTCAATGTTAGCCTATGAAGGAAATTCAAGTTACTGGTAAGTACGGTTAAAATTACTTTTCAGGGTCAGTGCTGGGCTAAAAGATGCAGCACTGGGTTCTCTCCTGATAACAGGTGAGTAAATTGGAATTCGTACTTTGGTTGATTTTAGAGGAATATTATAAAGTTCCAAAACTCCACACTTAGAAGAATTTCCAAGTGAAACCAGTCAATGTTAGCCTATGGAAGGAAATTCAAGTTACTGGTAAGTACGGTTAAAATTACTTTTCAGGATTAGTACTGGGCTGAAAGATACAGCACTGAGGTCTCTCCTGATAACAGGTGAGTAAATCGGAATTCGTATTTCGGCTGATTTTAGAGGAATATTTTAAAGTTCCAAAACTCCACACTTAGAAGAATTTCCAAGTGAAAACAGTCAATGTTAGCCTATAGAAGGAAATTCAAGTTACTGGTAAGTACGGTTAAAATTACTTTTCAGGACCAGTACTGGGCTGAAAGATACAGCACTGAGGTCTCTCCTTATAACAGGTGAGTAAATCGGAATTCGTATTTCGGCTGATTTTAGAGGAATATTTGTATGTTTCAAAAATCAACACTTAGAAACTTTTTCAACAAAAAGCAGGCAATGATATCCTATGGAAGGAAATTCAAGTTACTGGTAAGTACGGTTAAAATTACTTTTCAGGACCAGTACTGGGCTGAAAGATGCAGCACTGAGGTCTCTCCTTATAACAGGTGAGTAAATAGGAATTCGTATTTCGGATGATTTTAGAAGAATATTTGCACAATGGTGAAGGGAGGGGCGGGGCCTGAGGTGACATCTGTGCAAACGCGCCCCGTGGCGCGTTTTAAGTTGGGGGATTAAGTCCCCTTGAATCCTGAGGGTCCCTAGGGGCCAACTAGCCCACCAGGAACCTCCAATATGCGCTAGGGCTGCGTTGCAGAGACGTGTAGAGAGGCCACACCCCTTTTACACCTCTCTGCAACGCAGCTCTGTGGCGCTTTCTGGATGTACCTGTTGGGCTAGTTGGCCCCCAGGTACCCTCAGGATTGAAGGGGATTTAATTCCCCATCTTAAAACGCGCCACGGGGCCTGTTTGCACACATGTCACCTGAAGCCCCGCCCCTCCCTTCACCACTGTGCAAACGCGCCCGTGGCGCGTTTTAAGTTGGGGAATTAAGTCCCCTTGAATCCTGAGGGTCCCCGGAGTCCAACTAGCCCACCATATACCTCCAAAGCGCCACAGAGCTGCGTTGCAGAGAGGTGTAAAAGGGCGTGGCCTCTGTACACCTCTCTGCAAGGCAGCTCCCTGGCGCATACTGGAGGTTCCTGGTGGGCTAGTTGGCCCCCAGGGACCCCCAGTATTCAAGGGGAATTGCTTCCTCTGCAAACGCGCCAGGGGCGCGTTTGCAGAGTGGTGAAGGAAGGGGCGGGGCCTGCGGGCCCGATCGTTTTTAAAAAAAATATATTTTTTGTCTCCTGAAGGGGGCTCTGTGGCCCCCCTTCCTTTTTCCAGTTTTTATGCCCTGGGGACCCCATCCCTCAGGGCCTTACCCCTTTTTTTAATTACAAACTAAAAAAAAACGGCCTGTATTGGCCCCGGGGACCCCATCCCCCGGGGCATGGCCTCGATTTTTTTTTTTTCGTAGGGAGGGGGGCTGCGTGGCCCCCCTCCTCAGGCCATTTAAGGCCCCGGGGACCCCATCCCCCGGGGCCGGCCTTTCCGTTTTTTTAAAAAAAAATTTATTTTTTGGGGAGGGGGGCCGCGTGGCCCCCCTCCCGGGCCACTACTTGCCCCGGGGACCCCATCCCCCGGGGCTGGCCCTCTCCGTTGGGGACTGTGGGGGTCCCCAATCCCCCACAGTCCCGCCGGCTCCCCGTGTCCTACGGGAGCCGGCATAGCTTTACACATGGGGAGCACCTAACATGCTGCTCCCCATGTGGAAAGCATCGGCTTTGGATATTGGAAGAGAGAGCAGGTTTCCCTGCTCTCTTCCAATATCCAAAGCAGTTTGCAATGACAGGACGGGAGCCGCGAGGCTCCCGTCCTGTCATTGCAAACAGCAGTGTCCCGGGGTAGGCACCCCGGGACACTGCAGGAGCCGGCCCTGGGGGGTGGTGGTCCCCAGGGCCATCAAGGGCTCCAGGAGTGGGGCCGCGCGGCCCCCTCCCAATCAGTTCACAGCCCCGGGGAGGTGGTGGTCCTCGGGCTCTGGGGTCCGTAACGGACCCCCATATTTAAATGTTTAGTGCCCCGGGAGGTGGCGGTCTCGGGGCGTGTGGGGGGCTGGAGCCCCCCACACAGGTTTTTTAATTAATAAAAAAAGCCCCGGGAGGTGGTGGTCCTCGGGTCTGCGGGAGGGCTCAGAGCCCTCCCGCACCATTTAAAAAAAGCCCCGGGGGTGGCGGTCCTCAGGGCTTGGGGGCCCTTTGAGGCCCCCACACATTAAATTATCCCCCCCCCACCATGCCCCCGGGACTTGGGCCACCCGGGGGCAAAATACAATCGAAACGCTGGAGACCAGCGCTTCATTTTTTTTTTTTTTGCAGGATTCGCGCACCTTGAGCGCATCCTGCCGATTTAAAAAAAAAAATCTTTTGCCCAGGGGTCCTTGTGGGACCCCTGAGCAAACCTAGGGGTCAGGGTGTTTCTACCCTGCTCCCTTTGTGCGCTTTGCGCACTTAGTTTCTGTCCCTCGGTTCTACCGAGGGACAAAATGGCTGCCAACATTTCCTGAATCGGAATGTTGACAGCCAGCTGACAGCCAATTAACATGCAGCTCGTGATCGGGAGGGTACGTGGACCCTACTCGGCCATAGATATCACTATCTTTTTACTTTTGATTTTCTCAGCAACTACTGAACGGATTTACACCATTTAACAAAAAGGGTTCTTTCTGAACCAAGAACTACCTCTTTGCCAAATTTGGTGTAATTCCGTTCAGCAGTTCGGGCTGTAGCCGTGTCTAAAGTTTCCTATGGAAAATTGCATGGGGAAAACGCGTTTGGGACCCCCTTTTTCTCGGCCCCCGCTTGACGAATCCCCCGTGACTTTCAGGGTAGGAGCGGACCGGAGCGGGCCACAAAGTTTGAAAATTTTGCGAAGATACGTCAACCGGCAAGAGAGTTATTTCAAATAGAATGTCGCGGATTTCCTATGGATAATAGGTTGTAACTATAACTATCTACTGGCGACCGCCAGTAGATAATATATATATATATATATATATATATATATATATATATATTCCGCCTTTCCAACACCTTATTGAAAGTCACTAAGGCTCATTTTACACAAGCTGGCGCATTCCATGACGTGAGATAGCTTGGCTGGGGGCGCGCAGAATTATGTTGGAAAAACAAACACCCTCAACATAATGATACGAAGGGCAATAAATTGGAACACAATATGCTCCACTATCCCTCAGGATAACCTGGCCCTTGGGCAGTGTGGTGAATTATCCCCACAGGGGACAATTCACTTTTATTTTTTTATTTTTATAGCACAAACTGCACCCCGAGGACTCTGAAAACTCTTTATAAATAAATTACCCATCCTGGAGGCACACAAATGAATACCATTTCTACACGTTGAGCAATATACATTTCAATTACAGAGCATAAGACATTTTGGACTGTTTATTGTGATATATTATTCATAGCCCGAGATTAAATGGCTTGGGCTTTTCAATCCCGCTCTGGTGAAACAGATGCAGAATAGCTGAAGGGCGTGATGACATGTGGAAAAGAACATACGTTTCGTTGTTTATTGTGTGGCAGACACACTTTGTACAACAGGAGCTGCATGCTATCTTGAACATCTGGGTTACACCACTTGTTTCAAAATGTTTAAGATTGGGTTCAGGCATCTGCAATTGTTTGACTGTAGTGTTTGATTAGATTGGACCAAAGAGGAATTCACAACACAGTAACACTGGGGACTAGACTGAACATTTCTGAACAGAGAGTCTGATTATTAAAATGAGCAGTGCAAAAGGTCAGAAGAATTTGTGTCTGTTCATGCTTTATTCTTGACAACATTATATGTTGTAAAATTAGTTCAGTGAAGTATGTGCTGGCAGTCAACTCCACCCTAAAGTTGATAAAAAATGAGTTGACAAATAGAAACAACTTACTGGTACCACTATATATGAATTGCATTCTCTTGCACAATCCCCTCATGCCCTCTTATGGTATGGTTAGGGTATATATGGATATAAGTCTACATCCCAAAGTATTAAATAAAACTATGATTTCAGTCTGGTTCAACCAGCAGGGAGTCGTTTATGTACACTCAGTTTGCCTGGTCTCAGATAAAAAAAGTGTCTGAAAGATACCTGCGATATGAACATAAAGAGGCAGAAACAGCAGAGTTATTACCATAACAAGAACAAAAAGACCAAAAATGACCTAAATATACAAAAAAATATTCTACATGTAAGGAGTTTAATTATTCTCTGCTATATAACTGGTTTTATAAAGCACTCCTTTATGGTCTTGAATCACTAACAATGGTTAACTGCTATCTGTACCTGCTCCTAAAGCAAAGCATTTGGTACCATAGGATTAGAAAAAGAGTAGATAGGAAAAAGCTGAGAACAGTTTAGAAGAGTCAACGAAACTGTGTGGAGGCCAACCGAATTCTTTATATATAGAACAAAAGAAAGATGTATCTGTGGATCACCGAATCGGCCGACAAGGCATACTCCCTCTGCAGCCATTTAACAGGGGGCACTGCAACGCTTCCAACTAAAATCCACTCACTGCTTGACTCACTGCACTGTAAAATCTACAGGAAAGGATTTTTACTTCAAAATCACAGAACAATAGCACAGTTCCGTCTAGAATTTGGTTTAATAAATCAATAACTTGCATGTAACACTGCATTAATCACATTCAGCTACAGCATTTTAAAAGCCAAAGCTGCTCTTGTTTGCTTTGGATTTGGTTGTGCCCTGCCTGCCAGACCATTGGCCACAACTGTTTTGTCCCCAGGTGAATCATGTAGTGTATCACCCGAGGAACAAAGGTCATAACTCAACAATAGTTTTAAGACATGTTATAATCTACAGCACACAAACAAAATAACTGACTGGTTTCCACAATAGCAATAGTGATGACTAGCCAGCAGTGAGGGCCTAGATACTGACCCTTAAGCTCAGGAAACTGGTGAATGAAGGGAAGTAAGGAGCAAGCGGAGACAGGAGAAGACTTGAGAGTGCCCACACACGAGCATCTCCAGGAACTGGAGATGAAGTGGGGACAATGAGGGAAAACTGAATGAAAAAAACAAAGCTGTGGGTTGAGAGGCTGGGTGCGAACATGGTCAACAGCTAAACGCCAGAGGCAGTTAGGACAAGTTACCCAGCACCATAGTTATACTGCTTCTGCTGCTCTTGCCCAGGGAGACCCAGAAGTGACACTACCCTTTCCATTGGGGACAGCCAGGTATGTAGTTCTTATCCCTGCAAAGCAATCACAATCTCCCCATTCTCCACAGCCCCAAAGTTCTATCCCTAAGAATACAAGTTGTTCACCTAACGCGCTAAATATATGTCCTAATAATAAGAAAGTAGAAATGAGAGTTGTAAAAATGCAAAAGTGGGAGAAAGTGATAGTGTGGAGAGTGATTTAGGGGGAGGCAGGCAGCAGAGTGAAACAAAACAGGTAAGTATGGCTAGATCAGGGGGTATGGGTGATTTAGAGGATGAAATGCGGGAAAATGGAAAAAAGACAGAAGTATCTCTGAAAAAGACAGTGAAGAAAATAAAGGATAAGGATTTCTCTGATCCTAGGGAAAAGACAAACACAAGGAGAAATGTTTAACATGAAAGGCACTCATCAGGTTGGAGTAATCAATCTGGTGAATGTTATGCATTTTGAAATTTAAAAAAAAAAGGGTTGGCCTGAATGTATTGGACGAGTCCAGATTTTATTTTACACTACAGCAGGCCTACTTTATTATTTAAGTGATGGTGATTTAATAAAATGTATTAATTGCCATCAAATATTTTGTTTTCAGGACCCTTGGTACCTTGAACAATTAGTACAAGAGAATTTTATTGGGATTTTCACACTAGGAGTCAGGAGCATACAATGCCCAAAGGGTGGTTTAGTTATTTTCCTCGAAGACAATCTTCCCTTTATCTTTTTGAAACTGACTATCCATTGTTCATCCTCAAAAACAGAGGTTGACTACTATTCAAAAAGTACTGAGTATTGTCAAGTCTGCCAGATGCAAAGTGCCAGGTCCGTCCTTATATCGGAAAGTTTTGACCCCATGGAAGACAAGATCTCTTTCCGTAGCTCAATTCTAGGTGCTGATTAGAAACACCACCTAAAAAATTAGCCCCTAAAAAGAAACCATTGTCAAGGAGGAAAAAGCACTTGGCATAAAAAAATCTCCAGTATGAAATCTAGCGAGTTGATGGCAAATGCGTTGAATACAAGGCCCTCCACAACACCGGACCAACATACCTGAACAACCGTTTTTCCTTCCACGCACCCAAAAAACACCTCCGATCAGCTGACCTCTCTCTGGCCACCGTTCCATGCATCTACAAGACCAGAATAGGATGAAAGTCCTTCTCCTACCTTGCAGCCAAGGCCTGGAACGACCTCGCCCTTCACCTCTGGCAAGCTCCCACACTGCTCCATTTCAGGAAGGACCTCAAGACCTGGCTCTTCGGATGACCCCAGCACTCAACGGACCCACCTACCCTGCCCTCCAGTGCCTTGAGACCCTTGCGGGTGAGTAGTTTCACTTTACCAACCCCTGATTGATTGAATAGGACCTTCTGGCTGGAGTCTGGTGAGTTATTGGCAACTGGATAGGATGGAACCTCAGTTGGAAGACCAGACTAATGGCTGGTAAGAGGTGGCAAAGCCAGACAGCAGAACCAAAAGACCTGGGGCCGTATTGCACAAGGTGCCCCGGGGCACTTTGGTATTACAGAAGGACCTGCAGACGATTGTGCGCCCCTTCGGTAATACCGATAGCGCTGGCACACTTAAAGCGCCAACGCTACCTTCTCAGGGCGTTCCCTTATTTGCATGGGGGCATGGCTAATGCAAATGAGGGAATCCATTTGCCTCTTCGCCCGTGCCGTATTACAGATGCAGAGGCAAAGATGCTCTCAGGAGGCGCACTGACAGTGCGCCACCCAAAAGGTGGTGCACTTAGTGCGCCTCCTGATGGCAGCCCTCTAGAGGGGGGAAGGCGTGTCCTAGGACCCCCAGACATCCCCTTGCAGGTGGGTGCAGTCACTCACTGCACCCGCCTGCAAGGGGATCTCTAATCCCCCTTCAAAATGCAGGCGGGTTGCCGCCTGCACTGTGAAAACACAGAGCGGCTTTAAAGCAGCCACTCCGTTTTTCACCTGATTGCGCTGTCCAAGGGGCAGCGCAAGTTCGCAGCTGCCCTGGGGGCAGCGCATTCATGGTAATACGGCGCATTTTCATTGTTTGCGCCAGGTGCACTTTTTAAAAGGTGCGCCCGGCACAAACAATAAATATGCGCCTTTAGTGTAACACAGCCCCTGGAGCAGAACTATGGAAATTGAAAAAAAATAACCAAGAAGAATTTCCTGGCAGCAAGACAAGAGAGCAAAAACAAAAGCAAATAATCCTCTGGAAACAAGCATTGGCAAAGCCAATATGTCACTTCTATACAAGATCTGTTGGCTTTGCTAATGATCTTGGCCATGCTGCACAGCAGGGTGGTCGCTGTGCATCATGACTGAAAGTAAAGAAAATAAAAACGCTATGACGTGGTCAGCGTGGTCCGCACCTCAATGGGCTTCTGAGGAGTAAGGGCCAAGGCCAGGCTGACAGCATGTATTTTATCTGTCAATCGCGTCCAGGCCCGTGATGAGGATGTGAGACTGTGTCAAATGCTGCAGAGAGCTCTAGGCGAATGAGGGGTGCCAACTCGCTTCTCTCAAGGATTATGCGGATGTAGTCCCTGGTGGCCATAAGTGCGGTTTCAGTATGGTGGTTGGGCCTGAATCCGGACTGTGTGGCGTCAAGGAGCTGGTGGTTGGTGAAGTGGTTGTGTGGAATTGGCTGATTATTTGCTCTAAGCCGTTTGCCAAGTATGGTAGGAAGGGGACGGGTTTGTAGTTGGAAAGTGTGGCTGGGTCAGCAGATGGTGTCTTGAGCAGGAGTGATGGTGGCATGTTTCCAGATGTATGGGGATGTGGCTGAGTCAATTGAGGCGTTGAGTGTGGGTGTTAGTGTTTCGCTGATGCATGGTGGGGGCAGAATGGTCTTTCGTTCATCCCCTTTCCTAATTCTCAACAAGTGACACGCCCCTCTCAGATCTAGTTTGGTGAAAATTTGTGAGTCATGTACTCCTTCACTATATCCTTGATCAGGGGATCCTTAATGGTCATTTCATTAAGTCCTCGAAAATCAATGTAAGGTGGTAGATCAGTGTTCTTTCAGATGTTTTGGTAACAAAGAAAAGAAAATCTTGTCAACCAGCTGGCAGATAAGAAGCTTACTGCCTGATCCTGTGATAAATTCAAGTTGGGGCCATAGATTGTAACAAGTACTGATCAAAAACCTATTTGAATCAATGTGTATTGGCCTCCTAGCAATGTTGATTACACTGTTATGCTGGATGAATGATTAAAAACTAACTATGTTTTATATGTTCTGCAACAATCAGGTCAAATTATCTGGAGATTTAAACAACAGAACGGGGCTTGTATTGGATACCTTAAAAAACTCAATTGAATTTACCTTAAAATACTGTACTTTCAGTGGATAAATACCATAACCAATATGTATGGCAAAATTATGAGGAGCCTATTAAGGAAAAATAGCTTATTAACCTTGAACACCCTGAGACAGTCCAACAAAAGCTATGCATATGACATTTACAGATCAATAAATCAATTGCACTTTTATCACACGCGTAATGTGAAATAACATGTGGGAATTTATGATCACAAGGTATAAAAGACAAAATTTACCTCAGAAGCTCACATTAATAGGCATGTGTGAGGATTTGGGTGTATTATATGGTATGGCTGTATAGCCTTACCATGGCATACACTCGCAAAAACTGTCTTCTGTCCAGTCAGGCTCGTTTGAACAACCTTAAGCTTAACCCTGATTAGCTGTGGCTTTCGAGCAGCAAGACTTGAAAAAAGGAACTTAGTGTAAAGCATTTAACAGTACCAAACAATAGAATAAGAAAGCCACACAACACAAAAGAAACATGAATCCAATTTATGAGAATATATTTTTATGAATATTTAGAGTCCTTGATGAGCAACATCCACTGGAGGGTTCCGGAGATACAGATTTTTAAAGGTTTTATTACTTTAAATTTCAACTGCAAACAGGCATTGGGCAACAAAAAAAATTGTAAACTTTTCAAAAGTTTGAAACAGTTAATTTGGATACTCCAGCTCGGCTTGGGCAACCACATCCAAGAGGGAGAAGGTCTAGGAGGCTAGTGGGGTAGATTTGGACAGTTACTTGGCCACTAGAGTGTTTTCCAGCCCAGTTCCAGCCCTTACAGTACAACCGCCATAGATGATAATGAAGTGGTCCTCATGTTGCAGATACAGGATGAAAAGATGCTTACGGATGCTCCGGTTGCTGTGCGGTCGATGGAGGTGCCTTTGTGGTGATTTATCGGTCCACAGGTGATGTGGGGCTACTTTTGCCATAGAGGTCAGAGTCCCACAAAGTCCTCTTCATGGCAGTATAAGGCCAAATGCTGCTGGGCTACTGGTCTCCGAGCACTGCAGTTAGAGTTAAATCCTTTAGTGGGGGCTAGTGTCCCTCTTGGCTGACCAATCTGGACTTTGACGATACTCCTGAGACCGGCTACCAACTTGCCAGTTTGGACTTTTTCAGCTCTTTTGTCCCTGGAGTTGGTTCCAGGGGATCAGCCAACTGATCCTTGTAGTCACTGCTTTGGTCTGGGGCATGATTTTTCCCCACACCAGGAGACACAGGCACAGTCCCAACTTCGCTGGCCCAAAACTGCAGTAGGTACAGTCCAGCAGACGGTGCAGCCTCTCCTTGTGCAGTCCAGGGGCAGCAGGGCAGTCCTTCTTCATTCCTTGTTCCAGTTCCAATGTGATCTGAAGTTCAGGGTGCCAGGGGTGCCATATTTATCCCAGGAAAGTGCCCAGATGGGGCCACAGAGTCACTAGCCAATGGGTAGCTCCCTTCTGCTATTGATTTTCCGGCAATGTGTGGCAACTAACAATCCCGGAGTGCACTATTCTGCTCACTCCCAAGATGTCAGCACCTTCCTCTGCTGTTAGGAGCTCGGTGGCTCACCCTAGAGGTGTGGCTACTTGTGGGCTACACACTCATGGGAGAACGGTTTGAGCACTAGTCTTCCGTCTCTGGTCCTGTCTACAGTCTGTCTACCTATACAAAGGGCAGCCCCTCTGGAGTATTACTGCCATTTGACCACCAATGGCGCCTTCGCCTTTGAAGCTCGCCTTTTGGGCTAACACCAGAGTGGCTTTCTGCAAGGGAGAGGTAACACATCTTCCTGCAGCGGGCTTGTATTGTTTTTCAGCCTGGGAGTCGTTCACACAACTCCCCAGGTGGGCAGCATGCTGTCAGTGGACCAGCTAGGTCACAGAGTGGCAACTTTCAAAAAGTTGCATTACTTTAATAGTGAGCCTAAATTCGACCTGGACATCAGGTCAGTTTAATACCACGATTAATTTGATACCTTACAGTACCCCGTTAGGAAGTCTCATGCAGAAGTTAGCCAGGCTGGGGTGCTAGCCTATAACCCTATATTTGCCAATGGAGCTACTAACTTATGACAATTTGAGGGGTTTTTCTGCAAGGACATTGTAGGAAAGTAGGATCTGCTTCTTATGGTTACCCCCACTTTTTGCTGATGTATCACTGTTTTTGGACTAGTCTGACTGGGATCCTGCTATCCAGGACCCCAGTCTATCTGCTTTCTCCCTTAAATTGATATGCATGTACTTTAGGTACACTCCAGATTGGATACTGGGGTACCCTTATAAGTCCCTAGTATATGGTACACCATGTACCCAGGGCATAGGTACTTCAGAGGCCTCCCATGGGCTGAAGCATGTATTATGCCACCCATGAGAGGCCATTCAAAATGACACAACAGGTCTGCTACAGCAGCCTGTGTAAGCTGGTGCTTACACCACTTACTTAGATATAGGTTCCCTATATCTATCTAAATCACTAAACTTAAAAACCTACCAGTCACCCCTATGGCAGGCCTTATCAATCCTGAAGGCAGGGTGCTGGGTTTTATGTGAGAAGGTGCCCCTGCACAAGCAGAGCCCCTCTGCAGCCTTCGGAGACCATTCTCCGGGGTTGTCAGTGATGCAGCCAGACATATAGGTTAAGTTGCATTATAACCTCGCGGTAAATGCCAACTTTAAAACGGCTGCTTAGAAACATGTCGTGTTTGGTGTCAAACACCTTGGAATCATACCTCCACACCAGTAACTGGTGTGGGAGGTATGATTCCACCCTTCTAGAACCACTACTGTGGGTCACCGGTCTACCTGGTACCAGCTTTCTCGACCTGGGCAGCACAAAATGGATGCTGCCAGCCACAGACACGATTCTGCTCTCCTGCTGCTGAGCCAAGCTCAAGCAGAGGAAGGCATGACAATAGGCATCCTGTCACAGGGAGGTGTGACCACCTCCCAGACAGGGTTTAGTGTATTGGGGCTGGGTGGGTGCACTCTGAGAGTGCCAGAAAGTCTGCACTGGGGGCACATTTGGTGTCCCTGTACATAGTCCAGCTCAAACCAGTTCTGGGAGCCATTGGCTCCTGCTCTGGCGTGAAACTGGACAAAGGACATGGGTGTAGCCACCCCTCCGTCCTGCCCCTCCCCTAGGAGGGTCCACAGAATCTTTCCAACCCTCTCCCGTGGGTATAAAGTGGGATACCTGGCTACAGGACTTTAGATTTTACCTGGACAAGATTCTGGTAAGAAGAAACCAAGTACTTCGACTGTCTGCAGGATGCTGGACGACTGAAGAATCTCCCTTGGAGTAAAGGAGTTACTCCCCTGCAGCAGCAGGCACCTAAACACATCTGACCGGCTTGCATCTCCAGAGCTCCTGTGGACTCCGGAGATTTCAGCAACACAGGAGGTGGGTTCCCGAAGGTCCTTGAGGTTGATCTGACCTCTCAGCGATTCTGAGACCAGTATCCCTCGTGGGGACCGTGCAACCCGAACCCCTGTGCACCGCGTACATTTGCAGAAGCATATGCTTGTTGGCGATCCCTGAGCTTGTGCTTTGGACTCCCTGTAGTCCTGACCCCGAGCAGCATTTGCACCAAAGATATCCGGCCTCCACTCACCGAGTGTGCTGTGGGCTGGTGCTTTGTGAATTCGCTTGAGGTCTCCTCGCGATCCCTGGTCCGTTGGCCTGGGGGTCCTGGCGAGGGTCACCTTGTTTCTTCTTGGGCTTCCCTGGTTGCTCCAGACGTGCCCTGACTCTCCATTGCTTGGAGAGTCTCCTGGACCTTGCTGGTCCACACCGTAACCTGTTTCCTCTGCCCGCGTTGGTTGCATTTACCAAGGCTTGTTGGTGTTCCAGCCGGACACTGACCCCTCAGCACTCGACATCCTTCGTGGGACAGCTCACCTCTGGACTCTGGTTGTCGTCGACGTCTCCTGGTCCCCGTGGCTGCAGAGTCAAGCATCCTTACTTCTCACCTGAAGCACCCGACATCGGTGGGCATTCGACTACCGAGCCCCTGGTCACCTGAAGTGACCCAGACTCTCTCCCCTCTGCTTTCAGGTTCCTCTCACCTCGAATCCAGGCTTGGATTCCACCGGACACTCTTCGCCTTCCGGGCAGCAGTACTTCTTCGCAGCTCTCCATTGAAAACGACGGAGGTTTCCGACATCACTTGACCCCTTTGCACCCAGCTCCTCTGGGATAGGTAATACGGGTACCTCGGTACTCACTGATGTGTTGGCTCTAGAACCTCTTATGTTCCAAAGGGTTTGCTTGAAGTCTTCGTAGAAGTGTCCTTAAACAGTAACTTTCCAACCGCGACTTTCCCATAGAGTTGCACGGAGTACGCGGTCGTGTTTCCTCACTGCACCCGTCCTCCGTGGGTGCCCTGTGTCACTGCCTTGGGTGGTTCCTTGGGGTCCCAGCGATTCTACGTGCTCTAGGCACTGTGTCTAGTCAAGTCGTGATTGTTATACCATTTGTTTAGTATATGGTTCGGTCTCCCTCTGGAGCCCGCTGTGTATTGTGCTACTTACAATTGTTCTATTGATTCAATATTGTGTGCTTTATGTTCTAATCTCGTGTAGAGATTAGTAGAGTGTTATATTAATAAATACATATTTTTATATCTCTACTGTGTGGTTCTCCTTTCATTTAGTCATTCAGGAGGTGATACTCTGGTAAAACAAGCTGCTTTACATTCCTTCAATATTAAGCCTGAAGGCTGCTCTCCACAGCTACCACTAGGTTAGCTTTCTAAAGGTTATCTTTGACCTCATACATCATAAGGGTCGTGTGGACTGGTACAGGGTGCCCACTTTAATTAGTGGACAGCATATACCAAGCCACCTTCTCACATTGGTGTGCAGCGGTTGGGATTCAAGCTTGCTAATGTTTTACCAGATAAATCTCATTGAGTGATTAACTGAAAACCACTAAGTATTAGGTACATATAATCAAGATTGGAATAAGTAAGTTCTACTGAACTTGGAGTTGGGTAAGTCAAGGGTCTAGCATACCCTTTCTCCAACTCAAGAGAGTTTAGTCTCCACTAGGTTAGGTAGGTGCCTACACCACATAACACTAGTATGTCTTCTAGAGGAGAAGCCAGTGGCTCTCTGCCAACTAGGTATGATGACCTCACATTCCAAGAATTGAGGGCCATGTGCATGTCTAGGAACTTGAGGACAGGGAGAAGTGCAAGCACCCAACGTCTCATAGAGATGTTGCTCTTAGATGACCTTAGGAAGACCCCAGGGTATGATGAGGCAGATAGAGTGGGTGGGACAGGGGATGAGGAAAGGCCAGGAAGTGAAACCTTCTTTGACCTGGACTCAAACCCTGGCCAGGAGGATCAGAATGATTCTAACCTGGAAAACACAGAACTTCCTTCAGGTGGGGGAGAAGGCCCCAGTGGCCCTCTCTTTACTCCACCGGGAAGAGTACAGAGTTTACCTAGGAGATCTAGATCTCCCTCTGTAGAATCTCAGCACTCAGGAACTTCAGTAGGGACTTCCATTTCAAATAAGAGGGAATCCTCTTATGAGAGACAGTGCCAACTTCTGGAGCTTGAGAAAATCAACCTTAGGCTCAAGAAGGAGCAGTTGGCCCTAGACAGGGAATCCCTAGAGCTCCAGAGAGCTACAAAGAGATTGGGACTAGAGTCCCATGGTGGCAGCAACACTAGGGTTAAGGAGTATACTCATGATCATAGGAACCTGAACAAGATAGTCCCTCCCTACCAGAGTGGGGATGACATCCACAAATGGATAACTGCACTAGAGAGGGCCTGTAAGGTACAGAGGGTTCCTCAGGAGCAGTGGGCAGCTATCTTGTGGCTCTCCTTTGCTGACAAAGGTAGAGATAAGCTCCTCACTGTTAGAGAAGAGGATGCTGACAATTATTCAGTCCTGAAGAGTGCTCTCATTGATGGGTTTGGCTTAACCACTGAACAATACAGGATTAAGTTCAGAGACACCCAGAAGACACAGACTCAGGACTGGGTAGACTTTGTAGATTGTGCTACTAAGACCCTGGAAGGCTGGTTACTTGGCAGTAAAGTGAATGATTTTAAGGGATTGTACAATTTAATTATGAGGGAGCAGATCCTTAATAATTGCCGAAATCAGTTGTTGCATCAGTACCTGGTTGACTCTGATCTGACCTCTCCCCAAGAATTGGGAAAGAAGGCAGACAAATGGGTCAGAACCAGGGTGAAGCAGAAAGCTCGGAACCAAGGTGGTGACCCCAAGAAGCAAGATGCTAAAATTTCAGATAAGGGTGGGGAGAAGGGTAAAGACCAGAAGTCTTCACAAGGGCCACAAAAACCTGCATCTGGGGGGGGGAGTCACAATCTAACAAGGGTAAAGGCAAAAGGAAACCTTGGTGTCATATCTGTAAAGAGAAGACCCATTGGACAAAAGATGCCAGTTGTCCAAGGGCCAAGGATTCCACTCCTACCACCACTGCCCCTAAGGCAACTGTCCCCCCTAGCACAGTCTCAAGTGGTGGTACACAGAACTTGGGTATAGTAGGGTTAATCTTGGGATCTGAGATGGATTCTGGCCTAGTCAGAATTCCAACTCAGGCTGTTTTGGTCTGTGATGGAAGCATGGATATTGCCTCCTTATTTGTAATTCCCAGTAACCTGGGCAAGTACAGACAACAGCCTTTGATCAATGGTAAGGAGGCCATGGCATACAGGGACACAGGTGAAAGTGTCACCATGGTGACAAAAGATCTTGTGGGCCCTGACCAGATCATACTTGGTGAGATGTACCAAGTGACCAATGCTAGCAATGTCAGGACAGACCATTCCTTGGCAGTTGTGAATTTCACCTGGGGAGGGGTAACTGGCCCTAAGAAGGTTGTGGTTAGCTCAGACCTCCCTGTAGAATGCTTGCTGGGCAAAGATTTGGAGACTTCAGCTTGGGCTGAAGTGGAACTCAGGACACATGCAGAAATGTTGGGCATCCCTGCAGATGTGTTTGCCAAGACTAGGTCACAGGCAAAAATGTCTTCCACTGAACAGGCCCTGGATCCTGGAATAATGGACCAGGTGCCTTCCAAGAGAAGGAGCAGTAGGGGTAAGGCAGTGTCTTGCCCCCTGCCTCAGAGTGAGGATTAGTCTCCTGAGGGAGATGATCTCAGTCCCTGGGAAGGAACTGTCTCAGAGGAACTTGAACCGGACCAGGTTGAGTTCTTGGGGACAGGGGGCCCTTCCAGGGCAGAACTGAGCCAGGAGCAGATGAACTGCCCCTCTCTTGAACCCCTCAGACAGCAAGCTGCTACTGAGGCTTCTGGGAGTGCCAGTGGGTCCCACAGGATCTACTGGGATGATGGACTTCTATACTCAGAGGGTAAAGACCCCAAGCCTGGTGCTACCAGGAGGTTGGTTATACCTCTGAAGTTTAGAGGCCTCCTATTAACACTGGCACATGATATCCCATTAGCAGGACACTTAGGCCAAAGCAAGACCTGGGACAGAGTTGTCCCTCACTTTCACTGGCCTCACATGTCAGAAGACACAAAGGAGTTTTGTCGCTCCTGTATCACTTGCTAAGCCAGTGGTAAGGCAGGTGGTACTACAAAGGCCCCCCTGATACCACTACCTGTGGTGGGGGTTCCCTTTGAGAGGGTTGGTATTGACATTGTTGGTCCCATGGATCCTCCAACTGCATCTGGACACAGATTCATACTAGTGGTGGTGGACCATGCCACTAGGTATCCAGAAGCAATACCCCTTAGGACCACCACAGCTCCGGCTGTGGCCAGGGCCCTCCTGTGAATCTTTTCCAGGGTGCGTTTCCCTAAGGAGGTGGTATCAGATAGAGGTGCAAACTTTATGTCTGGTTACCTGACTGCTATGTGGAAGGATTGTGGAGTGAATTACAAATTCACCACACCCTATCACACACAATGCAATGGGTTAGTTGAGAGATTTAACAAAACCCTCAAGGGCATGATAAAAGTTCTCGCTGACAAGCTCAGGCGTAGATGGGATATCCTTTTGCCCTGCCTTCTCTTTGCCTACAGAGAGGTTCCTCAGAAGGGGGTTGGCTACAGCCCTTTTGAACTTCTGTTTGGACATCCAGTTAGGGGTCACTTATGTTTGGTTAAGGAGGGATGGGAGTTACCTCTCAAACCACCTAAACAGGACATAGTGGACTATGTACTTGGTCTCCGCTCCAGGATGGCTGAGTACATGAAGAAGGCATCCAAAAACCTTGAGGCTAGCCAGGAATTGCAGGAAAGGCATGGCATCACCAACAGGCTGTTTTGACTGTGTATCAGCCAGGACAGAAGGTATGGGTGTTGGAGCCTGTGACCCCAGCAGCTCTCCAAGACAAGTGAAGTGGGCCCAATACCATTCTTGAGCAGAAGGGAGAGGTTACCTATCTGGTGGACCTTGGAACTCCCAGGAGCCCCCACAGGGTGCTCCGTTTGAACAGGCTCAAGCCATATGTGGACAGGGCAGACATGGGCTTGCTCATGGCTAATGATGAGGGACAGGAGGAAGAGAGTGATCCAATCCCTGACCTCCTCTCACAGAACCCTGATGATGGTTCAGTAGATGGTGTAGCCTTGGCAGGCAGCCTCACTGAACAGCAACAGACTGATTGTAGGAAGGTCCTCAATCAGTACAGACATATGTTTTCACTGACTCCAAGTCAGACTACCTGGTGTACACATGAGGTGGACTCAGGTGACAGTCTGCCTGTTAAAAATAAGATTTACAGGCAACCTGACCATGTCAGGGACTGTATCAGGACTGAAGTCCAGACAATGTTGGAACTGGGAGTGATTGAGCCCTCAGATAGCCCTTGGGCTAGCCCAGTAGTCTTAGTACCAAAACCTCACACCCAGGGTGGTAAGAGAGAGATGAGGTTCTGTGTTGACTACAGGGGACTCAATGCAGTCACTAGGACTGATGCTCATCCAATTCCAAGGGCAGATGAACTTATTGATACTTTGGCCTCTGCCACATTCTTAAGTACATTTGACCTGACAGCTGGTTAGTGGCAAATCAGATTAGCTGAGGAGGCTAAACCATAAACAGCATTCTCAACCCATAGTGGGCACTACCAATTTGTGGTGATGCCTTTTGGCTTGAAGAATGCACCTGCCACATTTCAAAGGCTGGTGAATAAAGTTCTCACGGGTCTGGAAGCCTATAGTGCAGCTTATCTAGATGATATTGCTGTCTTTAGCTCCACCTTGGAGGATCACCTGGTCCACCTGAGAAATGTTCTGGAGGCCCTGCAGAAAGCAGGCCTCACTATCAAGGCCACCAAGTGCCAGATAGGGCAGAGTAAGGTTGTGTACCTGGGCCACCTTGTGGGTGGAGGCCAGGTTCAACCATTGCAGAGCAAAATCCAAACCATCATGGATTGGGTTGCTCCAACTATCCAGACTCAGGTCAGAGCTTTCTTGGGCCTGACTGGGTACTACAGGAGGTTTGTCAAAGGATATGGCTCCATAGTGACCCCTTTGAATGACAACTTCCAAAAGAATGTCTAAGAAAGTTCAGTGGACAGTTAGCTGTCAAAAGGCATTTGATGACCTGAACCAGGCCATGTGCACTGCTCCCATTCTGCAAAGACCTGATTATTCCAAGCAATTCATTGTTCAAACAGATGCATCTGAATTGGGGGTAGGGGCTGTGTTATCACAATTGAATGAGGAGGGTCAGGATCAGCCAGTAGCTTTCATAAGCAGGAGGCTGACCCCCAGAGAGAAACGTTGGTCAGCTATTGAGAGGGAAGCCTGTGCTGTGGTTTGGGCTCTGAAGAAGCTGAGGCCATACCTATTTTGGCACTCACTTCATTGTTCAGACAGACCATAAGCCCCTCCTATGGCTAAAACAGACGAAGAGTGAAAACCCCAAACTCTTGAGGTGGTCCATTTCCCTACAGGGGATGGACTATACAGTGGAACATAGACCTGGGAGTAACCATGCCAATGCAGATGGACTCTCCAGATATTTCCACTTAGAAAATGAAGACTCAACTGGTCAAGGTTAGTTTAATGTCCTTGCGTTTGGGGGGTGGGGGGTTGTGTAGGAAAGTAGGATCTGCTTCTTATGGTTACCCCCACTTTTTGCTGATGTATCACTGTTTTTGGACTAGTCTGACTGGGATCCTGCTATCCAGGACCCCAGTCTATCTGCTTTCTCCCTTAAATTGATATGCATGTACTTTAGGTACACTCCAGATTGGATACTGGGGTACCCTTATAAGTCCCTAGTATATGGTACACCATGTACCCAGGGCATTGGTACCCCAGAGGCCTCCCATGGGCTGAAGCATGTATTATGCCACCCATGAGAGGCCATTCAAAATGACACAACAGGTCTGCTACAGCAGCCTGTGTAAGCTGGTGCTTACACCACTTACTTAGATATAGGTTCCCTATATCTATCTAAATCACTACACTTAAAAACCTATCAGTCACCCCTATGGCAGGCCTTATCAATCCAGAAGGCAGGGTGCTGGGTTTTACGTGAGAGGGTGCCCTTGCATGAGCAGAGGCCCTCTGCAGCCTTCGGAGACCATTCTCCGGGGTTGTCAGTGATGCAGCCAGACATATAGGTTAAGTTGCATTATAACCTCGCGGTAAATGCTAACTTTAAAACAGCTGCTTAGAAACATGTCGTGTTTGGTGTCAAACACCTTGGAATCATACCTCCACACCAGTAACTGGTGTGGGAGGTATGATTCCACCCTTCTAGAACCACTACTGTGGGTCACCGGTCTACCCGGTACCAGCTTTCTCGACCTGGGCAGCACAAAATGGATGCTGCCAGCCACAGACACGATTCTGCACTCCTGCTGCTGAGCCAAGCTCGAGCAGAGGAAGGCATGACAATAGGCATCCTGTCACAGGGAGGTGTGACCACCTCCCAGACAGGGTTTAGTGTATTGGGGCTGGGTGGGCGCACTCTGAGAGTGCGAGAGTCTGCACTGGGGGCATATTTGGTGTCCCTGTGCATAGTCCAGCTCAAACCAGTTCTGGGAGCCATAGGCTCCTGCTCTGACGTGAAACTGGTCAAAGGACATGGGTGTAGCCACCCCTCTGTCCTGTCCCTCCCCTAGGAGGGTCCACAGAATCTTTCCAACCCTCTCCCATGGGTATAAAGTGGGATACCTGGCTACAGGACTTTAGATTTTACCTGGACAAGATTCTGCTAAGAAGAAACCAAGTACTTCGACTGTCTGCACGACACTGGACGACTGAAGAATCTCCCTTGGAGTAAAGGAGTTACTTCCCTGCAGCAGCAGGCACCTAACCGCATCTGACCGGCTTGCATCTCCAGAGCTCCTGCGGACTCCGACGATTTCAGCAACACAGGAGGTGGGTTCCCGAAGGTCCTCGAGGTTGATCTGACCTCTCAGCGATTCTGAGACCAGTATCCCACGTGGGGACCGTGCAACCCGAACCCCTGTGCACCGCGTACATGTGCAGAAGCATATGCTTGTTGGCGATCCCTGAGCTTGTGCTTCGAACTCCGAGTAGTCCTGACCCCGAGCAGCATTTGCACCGAAGATATCCGGCCTCCACTCACCGAGTGCTCTGTGGGCTGGTGCTTTGTGAATTCGCTCGAGGTCTCCTCTCGATCCCTGGTCCGTTGGCCTGGGGGTCCTGGCGAGGGTCACCTTGTTTGTTCTTGGGCTTCCCTGGTTGCTCCAGATGTGCCCTGACTCCCCATTGCTTGGAGAGTCTCCTGGACCTTGCTGGTCCACACCGTAACCTGTTTCCTCTGCCCGCGTGGGTTGCATTTGCCAAGGCTTGTTGGTGTTCCAGCCGGACACTGACCCCTCAGCACTCGACATCCTTCGTGGGACAGCTCACCTCCGGACTCTGGTTGTCGTCGACGTCTCCTGGTCTCCGTGGCTGCAGAGTCAAGTATCCTTACTTCTCACCTGAAGCACCCGACATCGGTGGGCATTCGACTACCGAGCCCCTGGTCACCTGAAGTGACCCAGACTCTGTTCCCTCTGCTTTCAGGTTCCTCTCACCTCGAATCCAGGCTTGGATTCCACCGGACACTCTTCGCCTTCCGGGCAGCAGTACTTCTTCGCAGCTCTCCATTGAAAACGACGGAGGTTTCCGACACCACTTGACCCCTATGCACCCGACTCCTCTGGGATAGGTAACACGGGTACCTCGGTACTCACTGGTGTGTTGGCTCTCGAACCTCTTATGTTCCAAAGGGTTTGCTTGAAGTCCTCATAGAAGTGTCCTTAAACAGTAACTTTCCAACCGCGACTTTCCCATAGAGTTGCACGGAGCACGCGGTCGTGTTTCCTCACTGCACCCGTCCTCCGTGGGCGCCCTGTGTCACTGCCTTGGGTGGTTCCTGGGGGTCCCAGCGATTCTACGTGCTCTAGGCACTGTGTCTAGTCAAGTCGTGATTGTTATACCATTTTTTTAGCATATGGTTCGGTCTCTCCCTGGAGCCCGCTGTGTATTGTGCTACTTACAATTGTTCTATTGATTCAATATTGTGTGCTTTATGTTCTAATCTCGTGTAGAGATTAGTAGAGAGTGTTATATTAATAAATACATATTTTTATATCACTACTGTGTGGTTCTCCTTTCATTTAGTCATTCAGGAGGTGATACTCTGGTAAAACAAGCTGCTTTACATTCCTTCAAGATTAAGCCTGAAGGCTGCTCTCCACAGCTACCACTAGGATAGCTTTCTAAAGGTTATCTTTGACCTCATACATCATAAGGGTTGTGTGGACTGGTACAGGGTGCCCACTTTAATTAGTGGACAGCATATACCAAGCCACCTTCTCACAGACATATCTAAACATACATGTCCCTCTTAATGATATACAGCTGCCTGCCTGAGGGATCTCTAGGCCTTCCTTAGAGGAGACTTACATATATTGTTAAGGGAAGTGGTGGCTTTGCCATTAGTTTGAATGGCAAAGTCGAATTGGCAGTGTAAACACGGCCCTTCCAGTGTGCAGTGGCAGACTGGGAGCCATTTTGTACTTTGTCACACACAGGGTAGCACAATTAGTGCTGCAGACTTGGGTGAACATTCTGCCTTACATGCCGTTGGTACGCTGGATGCCATATACTAGGGCAGGGCTCTCCAAGGTCGGTCCTGGACGGCCGGAACCATGCGAACTTTTTAGCATATTCTCATTTAGATAAATATAATCTTAAAATCTGGCATGGATTCGGCCCTCCAGGACCGACTTTGGAGAACCCTGCACTAGGGCATGGGTAGTCGCAAACATTTTCCCAGGGGCCAAAAACTTTGGTCTGTGGTGTGCCAGAGGGCTGCATTGATACCAGCAAGATGGCAGTTTGAATGGGGTTTGGAGGTGGCAGGAAGGTGGGTTTAGGGGAAGCAAAGAATGTTCATGTAGTGGTTGAGTTTCTCAATGTGAAACAAGAAAACCTGGGATAAATCCTGGCTTCCCCACTTGACCAAATTGTGTGATCCTAATCAACTGTTTTATTTCACTTTGACTCCTTTTTCTCAACTATTAAATATAAGACCACCTTGCAATACATGAGTTCAGGATGCGCGCTGTATACAACCTTCTCTTGTGTTTGATTCAATAAACTATAAGTTGTCCCTATATAATAACAACCCTGGCCACCCAGAGGGTGCACAGAGGGTGCACATGACAACTGACTTGCCTCTTATTATTGGCATTGTTGTCAGGGTGGGGGAGACATGAATGTTTTTAAATTCATGTTTGAAAACTATCACTTTTTAAAAACTACTTCTCAATGCACTGATGTGATCTGATGTACTAAAATGAAACGGGTCTGCATGTTAATGAAATGAAATTTTTGAAATGGCAAGCAACTTTGTCATCATATTTATTTACACGTTTGCTGCAAGATGTCTTTAAAAATGAAGGTGTTTCTAAAGTTAAGCAGTGCAGGACACCCTAGTTACTTCCTTTCTTTAATTTCAATTAACCTTGAAATAAATTCTTGCCAGTTTATCCAGCATATTTTAACGTTAGTGCTGAGTTAGGTAAACAAGAGCCCAGTGCTGCTGTTGACTGGGGTGCCGCATGACAAAGGCCAAGAGGGCCGCATGTGGCCCCGGGCCGTACTTTGAGTATCAATGTACTTGGTAGAGACTTATAAGTAAGTCAGTGCTTGCCAATTGGGGAAAGCCAACTCGACATCCACTTTGTAAGGGGTTAGAACACTGGCACTTAGGTCTGGTTAGCAGGCCTCAGTGCATTCTCAGAGTCGAAAAAACCCTGCACCAGTCCAAAAATGTGGGTGTGAACATAAAAAAGAGGCATTTCCTTACAGTAGCAATGCTAGAGAGTGCATCAGTAGAACACCAGTAAAGGGTGGGAAGTCTGTCCCTTCTCAAATTGACTGATTACCAGACAATACTTTAGGCATACTCACTAGAAATGGGCTCAAAATTGAATTTAAGACAGAATGCAAAGAAAAATCATGATATGAACTTATTGCAAATATTTTCTTAACTTAAAAAAAACTTTTAGAATGAATGCTGAGTGGTTATTCAAGGCAATCAACATAAATCTTTAGGGGGTGGAAGGAATATATTGCAACCACTATATCAGTTACCAAATAGGTCCTTCAGTATCAGATAGTAGTGTCCCCTGCATTCAAAGAGTTCATCATTATAGGTTCTCATTTGAAAATATCATTGTCTCTACGAAGCCCCACCGCTGTTCTCGTGCAGACATATCTATGCCTCAGTCCAGCCATTTTGTGTCCCTCGACCCAGCTAGTATCCTCTACTCCCTCCTCAGCTCTAGCCACATTGCCATTCACCTTGGTTTTAAAGTATAAACCTCCTTCCTGTACAGCACTCTCTTTAATATATATATATACATGTATATATATATAAAAATAAAGAGTGCTGTGCATGGAGATAGATAGATAGATAGATAGATAGATTAGATATATAGAGAGAGAGAGTCACCAGCAGAATTATGTTATTACCAAGTTAGATAATGCGTATATAATCTTTTGCTAATAATGGAGCAGTGGCCAAATTTGCCTAGGTTTTTTTTTTTTAATTCATTTTATTAACCAAAAAAGGAATCTTGCTTCCATAAAGATGTTACAATATACTCAGCAGTGGAGCAGCACATACAATGACATAGCGACATTCAAAATGTACAGTTCCCTTAGGTCTCTAATGTCCCCAAGGCGATCGCGGATGACCTAGAAACCATTTGCACTCTGATTAAAGGGCCCTTTCAATCAGTCAGAAAATCACCCCTGTAGGCCATCCAAGCTCCCCAGATCCTTTCCCATTTCTGCGGGCACCCTCTACTCTGGTACACAGTGTGTTCCGTCCTTTGACACCAGTCTAGATCATTTTTCCAACCCTCCACCGATGGGACCTCGCTAGCGCCCCATAATCGAGCAATGTTTCGTTTCGCCACTACACCTGCCAGTGCGAGCCAGGCCGTGGCCCATTTGGGCCATACTACATCCCCGTCACTCCTAAGACATGCCACCTAGCGTCCATCGGGAACGTGGTGCCCACCACCTCAGACATTACTTGGGCTAGGTTCTCCCAATACCCTTGAATCTTAGGACACGCCCAGAGGATATGGAAGAATGTCCCGGTCTCACCACATCCCCGCACACATTTCTCAGATACACAGTAACCTATGCGATGTTGCACCGTCCTAGTGACGTATGACCTATGAAGAATTCGGAGCTGAATTAAACGAAATCTTGCCCTTATCGATATTTCTCTGGGGCTTTGTATAGCCTCTGCCCAGTCGTCATCCTCGAGGAGGCCAAGATCCGACTCCCAAGCCTGTCTCAGGGGATCTGGCGTGTTGTTTAGCAGTTTTTTATATGTGAGTGTAATGGCCTTATCGATCATTGGATCAAGCAGGAGCCTGTCTTCCAACGGGGCATACTCTGGCAAGTGGTCCCCATCCTTCAAATGGCAGTGCAATGCATGTCGCAACTGTAAGTTTCGCAAAACTTCCCCCTCCCCCATCTGGTATTCCGATTGCATGGTAACAAAATCCAGCATCTTCCCCTTTTTCCAGACATCACCCAGGAGATCTATGCCGATATTGCTCCATCCACGGAAGCCCCCTAGAAGCGCAGTTTCCGTCATAAAATCCCCTTCCCATAGGGGGGTTTGCTCCGTGAGTTTGGCTTCCCACCCAGTCATCTTGGTCGCCTTCCGCCATACTGCAACCACTGCCTCCGTGTGGGTCGGGAGGGATGAGGTGCCCCTCCGTTTCTTGTATAGGGCCGAGCGATAACTGCCCCTACCCAGGGCCATACAATCCACCTGATATGTTGGTTCCTCGGTGGAAGAGAAAACCCACCCATTAATATTGAAAAGCTGTGTCGCCCAATAGTACTTTCTTAGGTCCGGTACCGCCAGCCCTCCCTCATATACCCCCAGTTGGAGCTTCCGTAAGGCGATTCTGGGGCTCTCCCCCCCGCCCCCCCCCACCCCCCACAACAACGTGCGCTGCTCCGCCTTAATTGCGCGAAAGAAGCTTTCCGGGACCAGAAAGGGAGTGTTCTGTAATGCATACAGCAAGCGCGGGAGGGCCATCATTTTAAACAGGACGGCGCGTCCCACAAGCAAAAATTTGCCTAGGTTTAGCAGCAAACTTCAAATTGGATTTTGTTATGTTGGGCCATGCTATATTCTTGGGATGATAATAAATTACATTGTAAATATACAGGCAAGGAAAAGCATCAAAACCTGTAGATCTTTTTTGCAAACCTATCAACGTTTGATTGATTAAACAAAGAAAGAACATGGTACAAGTTTTGTACTCAGAAAGTAGATAGCAAGCTCTTACAACTGATTTAAAAAAAGTATTTTGGTACATGATCCCCTGACCAATTGGAAGAGGGAGGGAAAATCAACAAAAACAGTAGGCCAAACTAATATTCTTTGGTAAATGGTTGAGAAACACATGGCTATAAAATTTGAAAAGAGTACCATTGATTTACCTGCTTTTTTAGACAGAAATAAATTGAGATTGGTAAGTATGTAAATGTTCTTAAATTTGTTATTGAACTCTACCACCCAGTGGTTACCCCACGTGAACCATCATTGCTCCACAGCTCTTGATATAGTACTTTTACTGTAAAATGGCTCAAGACACATGGGACTGTTGTCTTTCTTCCATAAATAACATTTTACCACAACAAAGTTACACATTTTTACCTGCATGGTGTCATAGTTTGCAGGGGTGGTTCAGATCAATAACATCAGCTATGGTACTGAATTTGATAGACTGAAATGCAAATGTTTGGGACTTTTCTATATGTAAGGAAAACATGTATGCAACAGTACCTTTAGCTGGTTTTGGACCTTCTAAATTAGGGCAAATATGTACTTTGAAGAGCTAGAGTAATAATGTACATGTTGAAAACAACTTCATTATTATATAAAGTTTCTATTAGAAATGCACAGCAGTCATCACCATACTCGCACTGCTTCACAAACCTTTTAAAACAACAACACAATTTTTAGAACGACAAACTTTTGTGACTCACATAGTTCTAATGGACATGAGATGGGGGATTGTTTAATCTAACTGACCCATTGTGCGGTAGCGCACTTTAGTTTACAGACGGCACATTTTTCATTGAAATGGGCAGTAAATTCGCCCTGACATACAGTTTTACTGATAAAACTATATTACACACAAATGATAATGTGTGCAAATCGAGTTGCAGGGTCAATGAATATTTATCATTTGTGTGTCACCAAGTATAGCGTTTTGATTTGTTTTGATCTTGTTAAAATCTTTGTTTCCAACACACTTCAGAAGTATGAAAACATTGACAGGTATTTACATTTTGTTGTGTTTTACATAAAAATGATATCCTACATTCTATAATTTCATGTTCTTTGTACTCCAGCAAGATTCAGATAATTCACTTTACTTTTCCTTCTCTGACTGCAAAGTGAGAGGAGTTTGTAAACGCCAATCCCCGATGTTTAAACAAGCATTGGCAAAGCCATCAGGCCTCGTCTACGAGAGAGCTACTGGCTTTTGCCAATGTTTTTTAGTCCTGTTATACAGCAGCGTGGATAGTGTGATGAAAGTGTAAAAAAAAAAAAGAAAGCAATGACGCAGCCAGAGTTTGTGGCCAATGGGCGCGTTATGACGTTATCACTTTTTTTTCCTTTTAGCCATGATACACAGAAGTCACGCTGCTGTACATGGTGAAAAAACACGGGCAATGTCACCAGCTCTCTCATTGGCGAGACCTATTGCCTTAGCCCTATGATTCTGAGAAAATCAGTTCATCCCCCCATGTGTGATAAAGAAAAACATAAGACACTTGCCAAAGAAATTCGATCATTTTAAGAAAGCAATTGTGCACATGTCCATTTCTTGGTGAAAATACATTTGGAAGCAGATAACATCTGTTGTCACAATAAACATCCATTTCAAAGGAGAAAAGGGCTTCTTTAACGTGTGTGTGGCATAGTAAAACAAAGCTACAAACAGCAAGAGATTCAACAAGGATGACAGTGAAGAAGAAAAAATAAAAGTAATGCCTCAAACACAGTGCAAGCAGAGGAAGGACACCAATCAAGCTGGAGCAATCAGTACTTGGTCCATGCTCCAGCCGAAAGCAGAGGAAGTGATGCCAGCACGTGTTGGCCAATTAGAAAGCAGCAAGTAAGAGTGACAATGAAGCCAAGCTCATGAGCTGTCACAGGCAAGACCTAAAAATAAGCAGCAATTTGTCAGAAGACATAGCCTGACATCTGACCTCTCTCTTTGAAGCGCAACATATGTGACAAGATAAATACAGAATTTAAAGTCTTCTTTATTTATTGCTTGGACATTCGTGACACACCAAAAAACAAAAAACCTAGCCAAAAAGGCAGCGGCGTGCTGAAGTGTCACATGCAAACATACAGTCATTGAGCTAAACACTGTTATAACACTGCATTGTGATGTGGTGTTCTTTAAAGAGGTGTGACTTCAGTGCCAAGGCTCTCATCAGGAGGGCACTGCAGCTGACACCACCCATTGCCCCTGCCAGCGCCGACAGAACCAACACAACTCTAACCATCACACCCTACAAGTGTGACATTTCTGACTATTCCAGGCCCCCAAAGCTAAAAGAATGGCTTGGGTGGCAGATATTAATTGGTGAGTTTAATGTATATTGAATTAATAAACAGCCGTTGTGTTCACCTGCAATTTAAACAAACAGTGCCACTATGTGGCAGACTGTCATAAGTGCCGGTGTTGACAAGTAAATGCTGTTGCCGAGCACTGGAAACCACTGGCTCAAATTAGTGAGACTTCACACTGGCACTGTGAGCATTCAACTCTTTCTTAAATTGGAGCAGCATTTGGGCTCGCTTGACCGATACAGTAATGTTGTTCCAAATCCTGCATGCATAGATGGCATAGAAAGCCAGCTGCCTTATTTATTTCCCTTTTTACACTTCTTAGTCCCCATTCCAATGGTATTCTGACTGCAGGTGTGCCAAGAGCCACCAGTGATGGTTTTGTAAATGATGCAGCTGGTTCTAAAGGTGGAAGATTGTGCAGGCCAGCATTGGAAGCCAATTGAGTTCCATCAGGATGGGGATGATCATGCTTATTCAGGCCCTGGATGAGATGTGCTGTGGCATCGAGGATACTAATAAAGGTGGCCAGTGTGGAGTATGGAAGACCAAGGAGCAGGACGTTATAACCATCCTGATGTGAGAGTACAAGGGCTTTAACAGCAGTTCCAAAGTCACTTTCTAGAAGCAACAGTTTCACTTTCTTTAGGAGAGCTGGTACCAGGCAGTCATTGTTTTTTTTAACAATGTGTTCTCTTAGGATGAGGTTGGTGTGTAAGATGAATCCAAGTGATGCACTCATTGAAAGTTGAAGTTCAAAGCTGTCAAGAGTCATGTCACTGAGCCATGTTTGCACTATGTTTTGTGTGTTGTTCTTGGCAAATAACTGGAATTCTGCCTTTGTTGGGTTAAACTTCAGGTGCGTGCTGGACATCCACATCTGGATGAGGTGCAGGCAGTGTTTTAGGCATTGGATGTCTTGTGTGGAGAAGACTTTCAAGTAGAGTTGTTTGTCACTAGCATACTGGTGAATTCTGATGCTGTTATTTGTGACTCCCAGGGGCTTTGTGTAGATGCTGAAGATGATAAGTGGCAGTTTGGAACTATAGGGGATTCTGTAGGTGATAGGGATCATTTGGAATCTGGAAGTACCACATGAACAAACCGGTGTTGGTTGGAAAAGTAGGAGGACAACCAATGAAGGACATTGCCAGTGAATTCCATTTGAGACTCCAGGGTGGGGTGATCTACTGTTGAAGCCAGCTGCGAGGTCCAGCAATATTAGGAGGCTGGCATCATATTCGGATGCGATCAAGAGGGTGTTGTCTAGAACCAGCCAACATGGCGGACGCGAGTCTGTAGCGCTCCGGCATATAACCCCTGGTTATCCGCCACATTTCTCCTGACGAGCGCCATCCTCGGAGCTATATTGAGGGTCCGAGACGGCGAGGCGACACTGCGACGGAGGGAACACGAAAATTACCGTGTTCGTACCTCCGACCTCCGTAGCGGCTGAGAGGCGAAGTGCGGCCCGCCTACTGTCGCGCTGCACCCGGGCGGAGTCCGGACCCGATCGGGCGACGGAGGTCGCACGCACATGAACAAACCCGCGGAGTGAGATCGCGGCAGTGCTAGCGGATCGAGGCGAAGATCGGACCCCTGCTGCCATACCCCCAGGTACAGCTGCAAACGGGGGCCGCTGTCAGGAATCGCGCGGCGTCCGCCGCCTACTGGGCCCTGCCCGAAGTGGCTGACAACGGGATGCGACAGGCGTGGGCGTGAGGAGGCCTCCTACCGCTGTGAAGGCGGTGCTGACTAGATAGCTGGCACCAGATAGGATACTCCAGCTTGCTACGAGACTGCCCTACCTACGGTGAGATCGCGCTGCGACCCGGCGGGAGACGGCGGTACGGACCACGTTGCGGCCTGCTCGGGGGCCCCCCGGGAGACGGCGATTGTGCTGGACTGGGGAAGCGCACACGGAAGGCGAGCCTGTTGCGCGAGTCACCTGCGGCTACCCGGACTAGCGCTGGACCCGTGGAGGGGAGCCGCGAGGTAAGGCCCGCCGGGCGCCCTGCCACCCTGCCGCCCGCTGACCCCTGTTGGTGCTGGGAGACGGCCGGGTTGGGGAGCGGCTCTAGGGCCGCCATGAATACTGAGGGGCCTGGACGCTGATCAAAGCCCCGCCACGCTCGGAAGGCACAAAACGGATCACCGCGTCGCTGATGAGAAACGGGCAGCGAGGAGCATAAGGATTCCGGGGACAGGTTACCCCCCCCTCTTGCGCCACGGGGAGAAGACAGTGTGGCAGAAGACCGGGATGCTGACACCGTGAGAGACTGTGCAGCATACAGTGAATGCACACTAGATGACAGAGGGCGCATCACCCCACAGATAGTGAAACGGGCGCCTAATGAGGGGAAGGCCTGCAGACCAGCTCTCCGTCGAGCATTGCCAGCGGGGGAACTAGAGAGCATCTGAGGACATCCGAGGTGCCCTAGAGAACACACAGACAGCCAGTCCCAGAAACTGACACAGGATGCCACTTCTGGGTTTAATCACTGGAACTGGGCGCCTACGCGGGGGCTGCAAAGGAGAGGAAACTCACCGCGGCTAACTGCGTGGTGGTCACCCGAAGAACAGCGACTGCAGCCTGACGACGAGGCTGGGTAAACCTCTGTAAACCGTGGGGTGATATACCGCTGGGGCTCAAGGAATAACGGTTCTGCCCGGAAGAAGATTAGACAGCATTGATCCGAAGGCGGATGCTAACGGCGCAACAGCTTGTGATGGGCCGAATGCGGGCGAAAATCCAGCAGGGGCCACTACGAACAGGGGGGATGGAAGCCGACAGGATACGTGAAGACGGTGCGACGGAGCCAACGACCGCGGCGATGGCCGCCAAGTTAGACACGGTGCTCGCCGCAGTAGAAAGAATCGGGACAGCGCTCGATAACACCAGGACATCCCTGGAATCCCGAATAGATAAAGTGACATCTGACTTCACGCTCCTACACGCGGACCACCAGAAACTGATGGAAACGGTGGCCACTCACGAACAGGCAATCAGAGAACTCCAACCAGTCACCCATAGCCATGCTGCGGCGCTGCAAGACATGATGGATCGCATGCATGCCTTGGAAGATAGAATCGAAGATGCGGAGGGACGCTCCCGACGCAACAATATCCGCGTGGTGGGCCTGCCTGAGGGCGAGGAAGGGAGGAACCCGGAGCTACATGTTGAGACCTGGCTGAGGGGACTGATGCCCCCAGGAACACTGTCACAGCAGTTTGTTGTGGAGAGGGCGCATCGGGTGCCAACACAGAGACCACAACCGGGCGCTAGGCCTCGCCCACTCCTCTTTAGACTCCTCAACTACCGAGACCGGGATGCGGTGTTACGTGAAACCAGAAAGTTGGAGGATCTCAAAGTAAATGGCACCAGAGTCATGATGTTCCCCGATTATACATCCCAGGTACAGCGCCGCAGAAGCAACTACATGGCAGTAAAGCGCCAACTGCGAGCACTGGAGCTACCATACTCCCTCCTCTTCCCAGCTCGGCTGAGAGTGGTTGCACGTGGAGAGACCCGATTCTTTGACACCCCCGCAGAGGCGTGGGATTGGCTCGAAGGGTCGGGCCTATGGACGGGAAAAAGACCATCGGGATCAGACGGCGAAGGAACCACAAATAGAAGGCCGCGACGACGGGGACGACGCGGAACACCACGCTACGCTAAACCGGGAGCGGCGGCCCCAACCCCTGAGAGAAGCAGAATGGAGAGACGTGAGGTACTGGAAGCGGTTGCGACACTCGGAACGCCACATGGTAAAGAGCATCTGGGAGCAAGCAGACGAGACTCCTCGGTGGCCAGTGGGCGTCATCGCCCTCCACCGTGATATCAGACGATGCTGGCCTGCCAGCGGTAACCCCCAGACCGCTGATGGGATCATCTGATGGGAAGCTGGAAAACGCTGAGGGGTGCCCACGCAAGTACAATGAGGCTTATGAACTGAACTGTCTCTGTGGGGCGCTGGGGGAGGGAAGAGGCCGCTGAGTGCTGGAGGTCGGCAGACATTTATAGATGGCTACCCAGAAGGTAACAAATAATATGTGTGACCGCGCTGCGGATGCTCCTGTAGCGACACAATCGGACCATGGGGGAGGATGCCCAGGCCCACGCCTAGGTCGGACTCAACACGTTATCCCGAGCAATTAACTGGATGGCGTTCTCACTATATGCAGCAAAGGGGGGTAATCGAACTGCTACACTGTTCAAATACACGACCCCACCAGGCAGTATATAGTAATAGTTCATACTTGTTAAGTAGTGCTAAGTTTGGACGGACTTCCTTGTGAAGTTCGCCCCACGAGTTAAATGTTTAAAGTTGACCCACAGGTCTGGTTGCAGCTGACTGACACACTTTTTCACACCCCAGTCCGAGACACGCTGACAAATGTCATATGCTGGTTGATGCGACGACCCTACCGCCCTAGCGATGACAACAGCTAACGTAGTTACGTGGAACATACGGGGTATGCACACGCCCTCGAGGCGATACTCCATATTTGCATACCTCCAAAGACACTCCTCCCACATAGCCCTATTGCAAGAAACACATATGACACAGACAGAACTTGAGAGGCTCCGTAGACGCTGGAGAGGGCAGATATATGGCACAACCTATTCTGCACATGCGAGAGGCACACTGGTCTGGGTGAAAGCGGGGGTCCCTTTTGTCAGCGACGACACAGTAATTGACCAGGAAGGAAGGTATACTCTGGTTCGAGGGACACTAAATGGTCAACCAATACTGATAGGGTCGATATATGCCCCGAACGTCGATCAGACATCCTTCTTGACAAGATTGTCACTGGCCCTGACTCCATATGCTGGGATCCCATGGCTATTGGGAGGAGACTTTAATTCGGTACTCAACGTGAACCTAGACAGGTCTTACCCTCCCCTCCACAAGACGCCTGCTACCTCCAATGCGCAAACACTCACCTACTGGCTAGCACACTGGGCACTGTTGGATATATGGTGCGTTTTACACCCTGACACGCGCATATACTCTCACTACTCAGCGGTACATGATCTTCATGTGCGGTTGGACAGGGTGGTGGGGTCCCAGTCCTTACTCCCACTAGTCATGCAGGCAGAATACATGGGTAGGACACACTCAGACCATAATCCATTACGGATACAACTAGGTTGGAAAGCCGACCGGCCCCCTATACCCACATGGCGGCTTCAAGTAGCCGCGCTAGAAGACCCAGAATTTCGCGCCTCACTAGGGACGGCTATACTCACATATCTAGAACTCAACGAAGACACGGCGAGCAGTCCTCTCGTGGAGTGGGATGCCCTTAAGGTAATAGTTTGCGGACACTGCCTAGGGGCCACATGGAATATACGCAGACAGCTGTCGCTCTCTCTTGCCCGTCTAGAAGCACAGCTGCTGCAGTGCGAGGGCGGGACGGTGGAAGGGGGTGAGTGCCCACCTCAACTGGCGGAGATACGCACCCAACATGCGGAACTGTTGGAGCGGCTGCGATGTCACAATTATACGGCTCACACGGCACGCACTCACTCCTCGGCGGATCGGGCTGGTCGCTTGCTTGCTTGGCTATTAGCTCAGGAGGAGAAGCGGTCACCAATTAGCGCCATACGACTGCCGGATGACACCTTAGTACACACACAAAGCGAAATACACAAGGCAATGACGGCCCACTATACGCGATTGTACCGCTCCCGAGGACAGTGCTCCGTTACCGACCTGGAGAGGTTCCTAGAATCGACCCAGTTGCCCGTGGTCACAGCTACCGAACAGGGCGCACTTAATGATCCTCTTACACTAGAGGAGATCGGAGACGCGATAGGAAAGATGGCATCCGGGAAAACACCAGGCCCAGACGGACTACCGGCCGAATACTACAAAGCCTACCGCGAGTCCTTGGTGCAGCCCCTCCATAAATTGTACGCCCAAGCGTTAGAGGAATGCGCGCTGCCTCCCTCAATGCGAGAAGCGTATCTGGTGTCCCTGTTAAAACCGGGCCGCGACCCCACATCTCTAGGATCGTATAGACCCCTGGCGCTGCTTAACGTGGATTGTAAAATCCTCGCCAAAATCCTGGTGGAACGCTTGGCACCAGTGGTCCCGACATTGGTGCACCCTGATCAAAATGGTTTTGTCCCCAACCGGTCCACGTCGCTAAACCTTAGACGGTTCTTCAGAGTGGCCACAGATAGCGAGCGGAACTGGCCCAGGGCCGGATGCCTAATGCTGGACCTGGAAAAGGCATTTGATAGCCTCGAATGGGGATACCTGGCGGGGGTTCTCCTCCAATACGAACTGGGCCCTGACTTCCTCCGGATGGTCGACCTGCTCTACAGATCTCCTGTGGTCCGTGTACGACTGGGGCCGTATGTCTCCGATACTGTGCCGGTGTGCAGGGGTACCAGACAAGGTTGCCCCCTGTCGTCCTTACTGTTTGCGCTGGCCATGGAACCGTTGGCGATGAGGCTGCGAGCCATGGTGGGGGAGGGTATACCTTTGGGAGATGCGGTGCACCATGTATCCCTCTATGCAGACGACCTACTGGTTTATATACGAGACGTATATAACATACCGCCGCAACTGGCGGACATCCTACAGGAATTCGCAGACATTTCGGGGCTCCGAGTCAATGTAGATAAATCCTGTCTTTACGCGTTCCGGGAAGGACTACACGATCCAGATTACGAGCTAGGCGGCGTGCGGGTAAAGTGGCAAGAGAACACCTTCCGCTACCTGGGGATCCAGGTATATCGCCAACCACAAGACCTGCTGGATGGTAATCTGGGGAGAGCAGTGACGGCGGTCCGGTCGCAAATGAAGTTCTGGGGACGCTCCCATTGACGGTAACAGGCAGAGTAGCCCTGACCAAGATGGTGATCCTTCCCAGACTTTTGTACTATTTTGTAAACCTGCCCTTCTACGTACCGGCTGCCTTCTTCACTGCGTTCACTAAAACGCTCAGAGATTTTATATGGGGGCTGCGCGACACAGAGTAGCACTGGCAAAGCTGTGCCTACCGACTGACGAGGGAGGCCTGGCGGTGCCCTGTTTCGAGCACTACTATCTCGCTGCTCAACTACAGTGGATCGCCAGATGGCTCGCTGACAGGGACAGAGATGACACGGCGACCACACTGCCGCCGCACACATTGGAACAAATAGGTAACCTCTTCCACCCTGCTGCCCGACAAAAAAGGCCGAAGCCGCTGCTATTGGCAGTGGCATACAGGTGCTACCGTAGGTGTTTATATCTTACTAGGCACATTATCCCGTATGCGCCTGCAATACCCTTGGAGGGCTCCCTAGCGGGCCGGGGTGCTCTCCGCCAATGCCCTAGCGGAATGGGGGGCAGCGGAGGTACAGACCTTGGGGGACTTGTACAGAGACGGGCGCTAATACCATATGAATCTTTGGTGACGGAGGAAGGGTTGCCGCCAGGGCAGTTCCTCATGCACCGCTCATTACTGGCGACGTTAGTAGCTAGCTGGGGGACATAACCGAGGAACCGCAGCAGCACCTCACAATACAATATCTTCATGTTATGGGGCGGGAAGACACCTGGTTCGTTGGTTTGCATCGTCACTCCGAATACACGTAGCGATCAGCCTAGATCCGCTCCGCCGAAAGTGGGAACTGGATTTGGGGCGACAACTAGCAGATAAGGAATGGGAGAAGATCCTCAGAAGCCCAGTGTGCATACCCAGGAATATGAGATTCAGACAAATACAACTATTCATTGTCCATAGAGCGTACCTCACACCTGAGCTGATAAATAAATACTTCAACCGAAACGGTGCAGCGTGCCCTAGATGCGATGCACTGGGGGCAGGATTGATACATATGCTGTGGAGCTGCCCCAACATACACACATATTGGCGCGAAATCAGGGACACCCCCTGAATGGACTGTAGCCCTGCTCCACCACTTCAGGAGAACCCCAGCCACAAAAGTTACATCCCGGTTCCTCGATCTGGGACTCGTTGTAGCTAAACGGCTTTTGACCAAACGCTGGAAAGCAAGGGACTCACCGGACATACAGGCCTGGCGATACTCCCTGCTAGCATGGGCCAAGGCAGAGGGAATTGCAATCCGGAAGGAAGAAACACTGGGACTACGAAGGGAACCCATAGCAGATAGATGGGAGGGACTATACCACAGCTTACAAAATGGGGATGGGGACAATATGGAGAGTCAACCCGAACAGGAGAGACAGGAATAATGACCGGAGGTCGATACCCTGTGCAGACCATACCGTAGGGTTCCACACATACACACATAACAGGAGACAAAGATGAGATGGCTAAAAATGCGAAGAAATATAAATGGAGGGATATTTCCAATTGAGGTGCTCGAGAAGGGGAAACACTTAATAGAAGCGAGGGGACTGTGTCGGTCCACAATATGGCTGCTGTTAATGTTGCAATATTGTTTTAACGTTCTATCAACTTTAACAACTGTTTCACAGCTCATACGGTATGAACTATAAGAACTATACACAACGATACGTCGGCAAAAATATCTGAACTAATACACGACCTCTGATCAATTAGATGACACTGAGTAGATGGATCTACTGGGTCGACGGGCTAAAAATGACATAGATATTGAAACTGTGAAATGTTTTAAATTAATATAGTCTTGTGACCTGTATGCCAACACACAACAGAGAACTGTGTACATAATAGAAAACCGAATGTATGTTGTCTGTCATACCTATGTTACTCATGTCAAACAAATAAAAACAGATTTAAAAAAAAAAAAAAAAGAGGGTGTTGTCTAAGATGTGAAGGTAGAAATCTCTGCGCTTCAATCTGATCTAAAGCTAGATTGGTAGTCATGGAGAAGATTAGCGCTGATGTGTACTAAGAGCATACCTCTTAACTCACCCTCATTTAAAGGGTGTCACCCACTTATCTTCACCCTCCAAACAAGTCAGATGCCCCCCAACAAATACACTTTAAGGAGCTTGTCACCATGCACTTTGCTTACTTGATACCCTGCATTGATAGCATAGCATATCCAGCATTCCCTCTGGTTTTCCTGAGTCCAACTGCAGGGTAAACTAACCATGATTCGAGTTAAGTGTCAAGTTTTAATGGCCTCTCAGCAACAATTCATATATGGGGCTAGTTAAATCTGGCCTGACTTGCTGGAAGCTGACGGGGAAAGCTGTGCAATGTATTTGCATTATGAGTCAAAGAGGGAAAAACGGAGGGCCTGACAGCTTTGGCTGTGAAAGCAAAACCCTGTCACCTATAAGCTCTAATCTTGCTATTGCTAGACATGGGATAACGTGCTAACCGAAGAAACATGTAAGGGTGTTAGATGTATTAGCATGTCTAAAGCCTGGTTGTAAATGTGTATATGGCTGCAATTGAAAACCATTTTCAGTAATAATGAGACTTTAGCATTATCATTATAAATAAACTCAGAACATTTGTTTTGCCCTTTTTTAATGTACCAATCGTCACTTTGTATCACTTAAAAGCTCAGCTGCTCCTCAAAATGCAGGTAAAAGTACATGTCAAAATTATTTATACATTTCTGTATGTGACAGTATCTGGTTTATTTGCTGTTTTTAGGTCGAGCCTAGACATCGCTTGTGCGATCTCTTCGAGACATGTTGTATATACTTTGTGGCCTTCCAGTCCGCCCACTGCTTTTCATTTGTTTCTTCGAGTGTCCTCTAAAGAGCCTTGCTTCCAAGTAACTAATCTTTTTTATATTTGTCCCTCCTTTCCATTGATGTGTCCCTCCCACAGAGCCCCACCCTATTACTTGTAGCCTTACACTTGTCCTATTTAGGAAATGTTTTGGGGACTACTTTTTTTTTTGATTAACAGTGCTTTTCACAAGCGCTCATGTTTTCACTGGCTCCCTTGTCTGCTCGTGCACTAATTCACGCAAAGCCACAGTAGTCTTAGTGCTGGCTGTGTGGGCTAAAAGCCATACCCTCTGCTCTCTCAGCCCCTTGTGCACGACAAAGTCGCTGCCTTCTTTCCTCTGACAAGCTCACTCGGCTCCCGTTCATTCGCTGCTCCGGCCTCCAGCTGCCCTACCTTTCCACTGATAAACGCATGCGTAGTCTACTGTCGGAGGATATGGTCGCCACAGTAAGGTCAGTCAAGACACAAGGTATCACCTTAGGTATGTGTGACACAACAATAATTTCTGTATGCTTATAATTACGTTTTAAATGCAGCTCTTCCAAACGATGGGTGCGCCGTCTACGTTCTAGCTCCACACTTCCTAGATGTCTAAACTTTCTGTTAAAGTGCAAAATTCTGGTACTTTGTTTCATTTCCTCCTGTGACCTGACACGGTGAGTCTACACAGCCGCGTCTCCGACCAGTTGCCAATGCACTCTACCCCACACGTGCCATCTTGGTTTTGGTTTGTCGACTTGTCTCAGTCTGGCATTACTGGTACGTTCTGTTTTTTTAAAACCACTACATTTGCATGTTTGCGTTTTGCGTTATGCAGCATAAAGGACGGGCCTGTTTAAAAAGAAGTTAGACATTTAAACATTCTGAGGCAAATAAAACTTTGAACTGTTTAATGGTAACAATTGAGTGCCAAGCCTCTGTGGGAATCAAGAAGAATGCAATTTGTGGTTGAAAGTTACTTTGTTTTGATCATATTGTTCATTGTTTTGACAGAAGTGGGCGTCGCACTGTAAGGCTGCATCTTGTGGTGCGTGGGGTGTTTACACAGGGCTGTAGCCACGGAAGGGGGGCATTTGAGGGCCGGGCCCGCCCATAATATTCTTTGTCCCCCGCAAACGGCCAAGGCAGCTGGCACACTATAGAGGTGCAGGAGTTCAAAGGGTGAATGAGCAATAAAAATCTCTTAAAGTGTTGTTTTTATCTTGTTATATTTGCTGCATGTTCCAAGACATTTTAAATGTCAGGCCATTTCTTCTGACAAATTGCTTCTTATGACTTTAACTTGAAAATGTTGTTTACTTTTCTTCCTTTGTAAAGTGAGAAGATTTTGTAAAGTGAACTATGTGACAATATCTCTCTGGTACAGACAGGGCCACTGGAATTAGGCAGCAGCGGAGGCTAAATTACAAATTATGTGGCTTTTTGTGCAACATTTTTTAATAGTATCACTTCATTATGTTGTCATTTTTACACTTTAGCACTGTCTGGCCCAAGGTTTCACTTCATTAGTACTTATTCCACATCCAAATACAGCTGTAAGTAACTGAAAGTTGGCCATTTAACCTTTGTGAAGGATCTTCCACTGCATGGCAGCATGTGTTGCACCATTTTTAGTCAACTTTGATATGTTTTAGCTGGAAACAAAAAATATTTTGTTAAAATATGCAGCAGTTGATGGATTATGTGGCAAATGCGAAAAATTCATAATTATACTGAAAACGCAGCAGCCACAGAATCGCATAGTTCATTGGCCGCAGAATCCAGTACCCTTGTGTACAGGGAGTGTGAAAAGAAATATTGTAGGATGCCAATTTTTTTTAATTCACAAAAATTAAAATACCTGTAAATGAACTGTACATATATTTCAACATACACCAGCAGTTATGAAAGCACAAATTAAGTACATTTTGTTTTATAATTTTGAAGTGTGATGGAAACAAAGATTTTATCAGGATCAAAACAATCTAGATGATGCAAGTGATAAACACTGTATTGTATTGCCCATTTGTATAGCACTTACTACCCGTATGGGTGGCACTGAAACTCTTACCTACGTGTGCTGCAAGCTACAACATATAGGGTTGTGTGTGGTGAGAAGGGTGTTGTCTTTGTTTTGTGATCCAACGTAGGAAGTATTTCCACGTTATGCGTAATGATCACCGATGTGCGGTTAGCATGTTTTGGGATGCAGCATGTAGCAGTGGTGGATGATAAGGTGTGAGAGACACTGACGCACAGTTTATGATTTTTCAGTACGCTGGCAGCTTTCAAGAGATCCGCGGGCCCCATTATGGTATTTCTTATTATTATAGCCTGCTTATCTAGTTATTGCACTGGGTTGTTCAGTCAGAAATTTGAGGGCAGATTGACTTACATTTCATGCAACTCAGCAAGGAGAGCAGAAATGTGACATATTTACAAGGATATTTGTCTCCTAGCGCTGGCACACTGTGCTGCCTAGCGCCAACGCAGGCACCCTTGTGCTATGTTGCAAGGGTGCCTGCATTACAGGCTGGATTGTTTATGTGCAGGAAGGGACAACTTCCTGCACAAAAGCAATCCTTAGAGGCATATTCCTCTTTCTGTGTGCGCTGCAGAGTGCAGCACACATAGAATAGGGAAGTAACAAGAAGAAATAAGGATATTTCTCCTCATTAGGCCTCACTGGGGATGGCATAGCATTTTGACGCATTCTCAGGTTTACTAGCTTTAGTAAATCTGAGAATGCACCAAAATCCTCTGGCGAAGCATGGGTCAACTTTCCTTAACCTACCCAGTTATCAAAAGTAGTTTGCTTGTTGGTTGTTTCAATCTGTGTATTGTAAGCTATTGCTTTCCAGGTTCTGTTGCTGGGATGTGTGGTGGTGTAGTTGTTTTGGAAATAGCAATGTTTCTAACTGTCTTCTGGAGTGTATAGGCTCTTGGATGCTTCTACCGCTGGCTGGTAGTGTGTTCCAGAGCTTGATGGCTTGTAGTGAGATAGCAGTGCCTGTTATGGATTTCGTATGGTAAGGCGGTATGATAAGTGGTGCAAGCCTGGAGCGCAGTGTCCTGATTTGTTTGTATTACTTGACTTCAGCTTGTAGTTATAGCTGTCCTTTTCTTGGAGGCTCTGTGAACAATGCAAAGTGCCTTGAACACTGTCCTTCTTGATATAGATAGTTAGTGGAGAGACTGCTATGTGTTCTCTTGGGTGAAGGTAGAGAAGAAATCTTGCAGCAACATTTTGGATGAGTTGTATTTTGTGTATTATGAAAAGGGGTGCACCAAGGCATAGGCCGTTGTCATAGCCAAGCTTGGAGATTAAAAGTCAGATAATGGCATGCAGTTTCTGTTGGTATCCAAGGTATTTGAATATAGAGAGAAAAGGTGGGAGGGTATAAACTGTGCTAAGTCATGTAAGGTACGTATAGTCAAGTTAGGCGAGACGCCACGCTGCCTTAAGGAGTACTCTCTGTTTGGACTAGAGCCATTTACTTGGATCACGCCTGGAAATTTGTCTGAAGGCGTTACGATTATGAGTACCTGAGTCGGTACTTGCATTGTTTCTTTGCACTGTGAGTCTATATTATACATATCATCCGGATTATACTTGGACTTTCGCATATGACAGTGGGATTGAATTTGGGTGTTTTAGCCCACACTTATAATAACTTCTACGATATTTGTTAGACGTACACAAGCTTGCCCTGAAGAAGTCTGTGGATAATTCCACGTAGACGAAACACGTGTTGGCTAGGAGTCATTTTGCTGTTGGTGACTTATGAATAATGAATGAAACCTGGAATAAATAAAGAACAGAAGAAGAATTCTGTGGAGAAAACTGTGTGGACTTTTCTGATTATTATGGACTTTCTTTGCTCAGGATATTAATTCTTTGTTTTATCTAAGGTATTTAGCTTTAGATGATTATTCATCATTCATGTGTTTATGGCCCGAAGTCAGTCGTCAAGTTTTAAATTGTAGAGGTCTTCCAGACCATCCATTTAAAAAACAATTATTTGGGTGTCATCTACATAGTTGTTACAGGTCAACTTGAATGATTTAATCAGGTTTGGTAAGGAAGTTAGGTAGATGCTGAACAGTAGAGGAGATATGATGGATCTCTGTTCGGCGCCACAGTGCTGTGTGTGTGGAACTGATATGAAAAGTGGTATCAACACTTGTTTGCTGTCACACCTGAGAGGCCAAGAATTTAACTTCCTTTTCACCTTTCACTTATGGTATGTCAAACAAGAATTTGCTGTGTGGCAAGGGATTACACAACTGTACAGGACATTGAGTCATGTTGTTCTTAAGCCAGTAACTTTCAAGACATTTCCTATTCCTGATGCATAAGTGGTTGCCACTACCCAAACCTACCAGTCATTCAGAAAGCAATCTTCAATCAGGAAACTCCAGATTCCAATATGGGAAGGTGATTTGATTAGCCTGTTGGGCTGGGGCAGAGTTATCACAAGTACGATTTATATTTTACTGACATTGCTCCAGCCTATTGTGAAATATATCCTGGTGAGATCATGTATCTGCTCTACAGACTGTTATTTTGTTTGCAGGAGTCAGATAGTTTATGTTTAATGTGACTGCTGCAGAAGGGTGCAAATACCCTAACTAGCAGTATTGTGAGGCTGAAATGACCCAATATAGCCTGCCAGGTCACAAAGGTCTGCTATAACAGACTATCTTTCAAAAATGGTTTAATATCTAGATAACCCTGCCAGGGTCAACACACTGAGGATTCATCTCCTTGAATCAAACATTGTGGAAAGCATAATCAGGGTATCTGAGGCTGAAAGCACTTATATTATAATTGACCTCTCTATACATCTTCACAGACCATCAACTAACATTTTTTGAATTTTCTATATTGTAATGTAAGACCTGTGTACTATGAATCTGTTTTTTGAAATGTATTGACTCCTTTGAAATTCTGCTTTATCTTTACCTAATTTATGATCATAGCAAATAAATTGCTTTTATGAGGTCCTATGTAATTAATGTACTAAATACATATTATTTGGTGAACATTTGGGACAGTAGTTTAATTGGGAGAAGTGTGGGAACACTGGATGGTAGGAATGTTATGGCTCCTCACAGATTCCAGAGAGGAATGGGAATATAGATGAACAGCAAACAGAAATGGATAGTGGGGAAAAAGATGAGAGAGGAAGCGGGGGTAGAGATTGGGATTGAACAGAGAAAGTAAGAGAGAGCCTAAAGGGGCAAAATCAGAGCTAGGTATATGCAGAGTCATGGTGAGTGGAGATTTTAAGCAGAATTTATAGCTTATCATGTTTTGGCCAATACAATTGGCCCAAGGTACTTTCAAAGCACAATTTTGCACGTTGTTTCTAAAAAGGATCTAATAAGGTCTAACCATTGTTACTTGATCCACATTGCTTAACAATGGAACACCCGTGTTATTTGTTACTATATGCTCTTGGTGAGAAGTGCTGACGCTTTCTCTTTTAATGCATATCACCCATGTGTACATTTGCTAGTGTAGTCGCTGGAAGTGCAAACTATTGCTGAGCAGTTACAGTTCTATTAAGGAAATGATTTGAGTTTCTAATGTACATTTAAATATGACAGTCTCTTAACTGCTTCATAACATGAAGCTTGACTTTTATCTGCACCTGTAGTAATGCTGAGCAATCCCTCTGCATGAAAATATTTTCAGTTTCTAGTACACATGGCAGGCTTAAATGCTTTCTACATTCACCACTCAGAAATACCCATGCTCATCCAAGTAATGTCAGCCACATAGAGGGTGCCACCTTGAAGATTCTATGCAAGAAGTCTACTGCACGTGAAAGAGTAGAAAATGTCCATTATTCCGGAAGTGGAGGACTCTGCACCATCCAAATGGGAGATCCCATGCAAGCAGCATCAAACAGAGATATTATTATTACAGAGCAGGGGCCTAGTTGCAAACTGTGAAACCACCACTCAGAGCATTAGAGGCAATCCTGCTCCTGGTGTCCTTAGTCAGGCCACAGACCTCAAAAGTACCCATCCCAGGCTTGCACAATCATCTATACTTTACCATGCCTACCCCTCTTGCTGGTCGATTTCTAACGAAGGTCTCCTTTTGAACACCGCTTTTGGCACAAACTGCCTGTAAACAAGAGGGGTGTATGCCAATGTCGGAGCCTGCTTCAAGTCCATGTAGTTTTGATTGGTGCTTTTGATTAAATGTAATTGAACTATCCATCTTTTGTATCAACCTTACAGTGAAATTCATTGTGGAACCTTCCCAACTTCCCCTGGAAAATGACATTTAAATTCCATTTAGTTTTGACCCTTGATGCATCCGTAAAATGTTTAAAACTCCCTATTCGCCACTAATTTCTCAGCTCTCTGTAAGGTTATTTCAAATTAGTTGTGAGTTCGGATTTAGGAAACTCCACACTTTATGAAGCAGATGAAGTTTTCTAAATTTATGAGAGGAAAGGTTTATCCTTTTTGGCGTTTCAGGTGTGATGATTTTCTGATGCAGTGGGAGAGAGAGTTCTGAGCCGAGGCCAGCTTATATTTATTTAAAAAAAAGAACTCGATAAGCTTTGTATTGCACACAACTTGCACAGTTTAGAAAATCCACAGTTATGAATCAGCCTGCTTTAAAACTTTACATTTTTCTACTTTAAATTTCATCGAATTGATAGGATTTAAATATGGATTGTGAAAAGTTTATTGAGTGTGATTTAATATGTACCTTAGAAAATCCACATATTTCTTCAAATAGAATCACACAGCGTGCACCTTAATATTGAAACCAGAATATAGGTGGCACATAATATCAAGGACAGAATATAAAATCCAAAATATTGACAGGTAAGTATAGCATTTCTATACCTTACTCCACATATATGTACCTAATTAATATATATACTTTCAAGGTATGTAGATGTGGAGTTAGAAGTAGTAAATCTATACTTCCCTATAGGCACTTTCAGTTAAATATTCTGTCCTCAATGTTCTTGTATCTCGATATTTTGGGTATTGGTATTTAGTAGTGCAACCAGTATTTGGGAAAGAATGCAACTAAAGAGAACAGCTTTAATGTTTGGTCATAGCTGGAGCCATGCTCCCCTAAAAATATACTTCTGACTATGGGCCTGTGTTTACACTGCCCTCGCCCTGCAGCTTAGACGCCGACATCTCCTCCTTCCTGGGCAGGGCACCTCGGGGAGCTGCTGCTTTCAATTTGGCTTTGGAGTTTCGCTCGCTCGTCAAGCTCCTACTTCAGTGCTTTTGACCTCCAGTACAGCACTGCATTGGCTGGAGCTGGCATTGAGGCGCTGAGGAGCAGGTCGTTTATGCTTCAAGGCTGAGGATGTGCCTTATGGCGGTCCTTGGGATGTTTATAGTTGTTTCTCATTGATCTGTTCGTGTTACCAGGTCGACCATGGCGGAGGAGAGTAATCATGTCTATGAGCCCACCTTTGTGCTGAACAAGGAGGGACCCACCTTTGTGGGGTGGAAGCTTCTCCAGCCACAATGCGTTACCCTCAAACTCTCGGAGGTGGTGAGTATGGAGCACCAGAGAGGGCCCCCTGACCCCAACTGAATCACAGATGTGTTACTACCCCTCTTACTTACCAGCTGTCCACTAATGCCTGCCCTTATCACCAGCGGGACATATGCCCCCACCTACACAGCTACTGCCCACCACAAAAGCATCTTCACTACCCCTACCCCTCACTGGGGCCACGCCTAAGTACTTCTACGAAAGTGCATACTCAAACAAGACCACAACTACTCACCTGGTCTGCCCCTAACCACCATTAGTGCTTTTACCCTCTAAGAGCGCCTCTAGCGACCGGGCCACCACTGTCCATCAGCACAGCTACCCACCAAGAGAGCCCCTACCTATCAACAGGGCCCTTACCCAGCTGGAGTGCAGCTACCCCCCTCAACTGCCCCTATACCCACTAATAGCACCCCTAACAGCATCCCTTCTCACCAAGCCACATCTGTTCTTTTACTTGTACCCTCTGCCCCGTACCCCATCCACTTACTGCAGCAATCCAAAACCTATGCCGCTCTTCGCGAACTGCTTCATCTTACCCACTCTCTACCCGTCATATAGCACCCTTAGCCCAAGGCTGACCCTCTCTACCCACAGATGAGACTAGAAGAAGGGGAATACGACACCAAACATGCAGGAGAAATATAAAAGAACAAGTGCTGCTCAATTTATATTACTGGTAAATGTGATAGCACATATAAACATAGGCATTCAGCAATTATGTTACCAGGTGATAGGACAGACTTATTGGCTTTGCCAGTGCTTTGTACTTGTGTTGAGGCATTGGCTCCTTTAGTACTGATATTGGTGGTATTGAGGATGATGGTATTGGTGGTGGTGTGTTATTGGCAGTGTGATATTATTTGTGGTGGTAGTGTTATTGGTGATATTATTGGTTGTGATATGGTTTCCTTTAGGGTTGATGTTGGTGTAATTGAGGATGATATTGCTGGTGGTGCGTTATTGGTAGCGGTGATATTATTGGTGTCAGAGCTGGTTCCTTTAGTGTTGATGGTTGTGGTATTGTGGATGATGGTATTGGTAGTGGTGTGTTATTGGTAGTGATGATATTATATTGGTGGTGGAGGCGGTATTGATGATGGTCTAGCACTGGTGGCTCTGATCAGATGCGTACACGTCAACATACATATCTCGTACATGCATCTCCTAATTGCTTTTTAGGTTGAAGCCTAATAGATAGCGCAGCTGTCTGGTTTGCTAAAGACATCTTGGGGACATTCAGAAAGCTTCCCATGGAATGCATTCTGCCCGGTACTTACCATTATCTTTGTGGTTTGTAACTCACATTTTCTGGCTTTCTATTTGCTGGATTTATTTGTTTTAGGCTGCCCAGCGTGAGTTCGTCCCTCCCAAGGAGCAAAGCCTTTTCACTCTACCTCTCCTTATATTCTTTCATAAGTGCTCCTTTCTGTTAACCGGCCTGTAAATCTTCTTATATTGTCGCATTTGCTGTGCATTCAAAGACAGAGGTCAAATGCCAGGCTCTGTCTTCCAAAGGAGCTTGGCGTTTACTTTTCTTTCCCCAACTTCGAAGTGAGAGGATTTATGTGACAATCTTGCTGGATACTGGGGTTAGGAAAGGTTTTTTTTTCTAGCATACAACAATGTTTAAATTACCTGTGCAAGTATTTCAGAATATATCAGAATTAGAAAGCACAAATGAAGCACATTTTTTGCTAATTCTGAAGTATGTTGGAAACAAATACTTTAATATGATCAAAACAAATCAGTACACTAGGTGATGCCATTTCCACACATTATCGTTTGTGCGCTGTATAGTTTTATTAGTAAAACTGTATGTCTGTGCATTTGTAATGGCCATTTCAATTGAAGATGTGTTGTCTGTAATGGCAGTGTGCTACCACAACATGCATACTCTACTCCACTCTACTCTGCACCACTCCACACCACTGCACTTTACTCCACTCCGCCTCTCTACTCTGCCCCTCTGTACACTATGCCAATGCACTCTACGCCACTCTACTCTACCCCATTGCACTCTACACCACTCAATTCGAGGCCACTCCACTCTACTCTGCACAACTCCACTCTACGCCGCTTTGCAATACTGCACTCTATGCCAATGCATTCTATTCTGCACCACTGCACTCTACACCATTGCACTCTACGCCACTCTTCACCACTACACTCTACTCTGCACCACTCCACTCTGAAACAACCTACTCTATGCCACTGTACTGTACACCACTCTACTCCGCGCCACTCCACTCTAAGCCAGTGCACTTCACGCAACTGCAATCTACTCTGCACCACTGTACTCTATGCCACTGCTATCCAAGCCTCTCTACGTCACTGCAATCTATGCCAAAGCAATTTACGCCACCTTACACCACTGCCCTGCACAATACTCTTCTTTGCAACATTTCACTCTCCACCAGTGAACTCTCCACCACTCTACTCTGCACTACTGCACTCTATGCCAATGCACTCTGAATCAGTCCACTCTACGCCAATCCATACCACTGCACTCTCTGCCACTCTACTCTGCACCATTGACTATACTATGCACCACTCTAATCTACGCCACTGCATTCTACGACGCTGCATTGTACGCCTCTGAATTCTATGCGGCGGCACTCTACGCCAATGCATTCTACACCAGTCCATTCTACTCTATGCCACTCTATTGTACGCCATTCTATGCAATTCCATTCTATGGCACTCCAATACACGACAGTCTATGCCACTCTACTCTACGACATTGTACTCCAGCCACTCTTCGCCATTAGACTCTACGACACTCCACAACACTCCACGACACTCTCGTCTATGCCACTAACTTTTAGCTATGCTGAACAGCAGCCATGTTTGTGTACAGTATGGCTATAACATATTGGCAAAGACAATAGCTCCTGCATATTTATTTATTTTTATTTATTTATTTTATTTGCCTGATTACTTAAAACCATTGCAGAGTTACAACTGTGCTAAAAAGAATCCACAAATTCGTAAAACCATGTTAATAAATCTAAAATAGCTCAGTAATTTTAGACAAGATATGCCGTAGTATCTATCCCCAAATTCATAAGACTATGTTAATAAAACTAAAAAACACAATAGTTTTAAACAATGAATGCCATAATATCTTTAGCACACGTCTGTTATGTCACAATATACATAAACATGCTTGATGTGAGCATAAGTAAAATACAAGTAGGTAAGTTCTTATTTCTTTTTTCCTTTTTATTTTCCGATGTTCAGACACCGGCAACACTTTGCCACTGGATTCAAGCTAGCCTGGCTGATGACGGCTGAATAGCCAGAAACCGGTCCCAGGATGCTGTTTCCGGTCCAGGGAAGACATGGCTTGGCAGTTCGGGCTGGACTGTTCCCATGAGGCACAGGGTCAGACTGATTTGCATATGGCCATGTCTGAACTGGGGTGGTGGAGTGAGCTAAAGAATGATGATGGATTAAACCCAGATCAGTTGACTGGGGGTGAGTGTTTGATTAGCTCAAGCGCTCCGTCCATCATCCCCTTTGTTATCGTATAGTCTATGAAGCAGACAAATAATGGCTTATTGATGTTTTTGGTAGCGTCTATTAGGAGTGAAAGGGCAAGGATATTTGTTGTTGTCCCCATACATTTTTGAAATCCTGTTTGGTTGATGGGGATTAAGGCTTTTTCCGATGCCCACTCTAAGTTCTTCCAGTAAAAGGCCCGCATAATATTTAGCGTTGATGTCAATTAATGCAATGAGCCTATAATTCTTCGCTTCATTCTTACTGCCTTTCTTATGGATCGGTGAAATAATTGATCCCTTCCAGGAATCTGGAATTCTATGTCAGGACCGGAGGCTCCGATTATGCTTTATTCTCTCTTCACTTTATTAATATCAAATCTCACAGCAGCCAGAGAGATGAAAAAACAAACAAATCTCTGAATGAGAACAAGAAAAACATCAACTCCCATAACTCCAGGGGCATCTGGGAACACAGTCATTCCATTATGTCCATTATCATATCCCCTACAAAGTCCCTTCTCTGTGTTTGAACTTCCTCTTTCGCAGCCAGTTAAGTCCTATTTTTTTCCTTGCCTCGAATGTGGTATATTTTGACTGAATGGATTATAGAATGTTATTTTTCCTACTGCTGATGAGCTAGCGTTGGCTTGAGGGATTGTTATCTGACATTATTGGGTTACTGTGGTTTCCTTGCAGATTCCCTCTCCGGCAGCGGGAACGTTTTCCGCTCCTTACGCGGCCGGCGCCCTGCTGCTTGCGGTGCTTTGTGGGCCCGCTAGGGGGACTCGCTCGTCTCGTTGGTTGCAGCACGGCTCCTCAGAGAAGTCGTCGTGCTGGCAGCTGCGAGATCGGTTCAGCCTTGTCCCCGCTGCCTCATCTGACGCCCGCCCGATTGCGGGTCGTATTTTCCTGCATTTCTGTATGTGAACGCCCCGGCAGGGGTCTGTATAGTGGGACAACCCGCGTTGACGCTGACGAGCGAATTTCAATATTGCACTGCAAGTGAAACACACAGCGCGTGGTGAGGCGGCAGCCCGGTCAGTTTTCTGAGGGCTTTTGGTGCGCTAGGGTTGTGCAAGCCTAGTTGTGGTCCTTTGGGCTGCCTTTAAACTCTTGCAGTCCTCCGGTCTGCCCAAATTGGTTGAAGTGCACAGCACTTAATTTAAGAAAAATTGTCTTAAACCCACAATTGTTTTTGGCAACATACTTATCTTTAGACCAGTATTGTTGTAATGGAGCCCCAGAATGATGACTATTATGAAGAGGAGGAGGTCCAGGGGTACTTACCTCTTGATGATGACTTCTACGACGCTGTGGACTCCTCCATTTATAGGGTAGTTAATGAGGTGGTAGGCCCTATGGAGCAGCGTCTCTCAGACAGGATTGTCCAAGAGTGTGCTAAATTGGCAAAAGCGCGCGCAGAGCTCCCTGCGCCTCCCGCATCGGGGGAGGGTCCACCACCACCCAAAAAGAAGTGTTCTGAAGGGGTGGACAGAGACGCTTTTGTGCGCCTCAAAACAGCTTTCTTGGCTAAAGTAGCGCCCCCCCATCCCTGCCCCCATCCCGGACATCGAACCCCAGGGCACTCCAGACCCAGCTTCCCCGGAGCCCGTGAATGACGATTCTGAAGGGGACTCGGACGATGAGGCGGGCTCCTCACGGCTGTGGCGCCCGGCATCCATTCCTCCCTCAGCACCGGGAGAAGATTCTGGTATGTTGGACCCGGATGAAATCATTCATCCCCGGTCAGCTGCTTGGGCCCCTGGCGACAAGGTGGCCAAGTTTGTTGCGGGTCGTCTTCGTAAGCCCTTAACTAAAGAGGCCCGCAGTTGCTTAAGGGGGGAATGCCCACGGCCCACACTGGAAGGCAAGGTTGCCTTCACTCCGGAGTTGGATTCTAGGATGGCTACCTTCCTGGCGAAATACATGAAGGATCCCCGGAAAGGCATAGATAGATCCTGGCGGTCATGCCAGGATAAGCTCCTCAACGCCATTGGTCCCATGACAAAAATCTTGGTCATGGCGGAAGAAGCCAAGGTTTCAGGGTCCCCTATTTCCCCGGAAGTCCTCTCTAACTGGGCGCAACACGCAATTATTTTTATGGGCAATGCTAACTGTGCCCTATCAACGGAGCGTCGCCGCTCGTTGCTGATCAAACTTGACCCCAAGTTAGGTGATTTGGCCTCCTCGGAGGCGGGTGCAGTTGCCCAAGAGGGTCTCTTCGGAGACCCTTTCGTGAAGGAGTTAGGCAAATTCGTTGCAACTTTTACTTCTTTGGATAAGGCCCAATCTAATATCAAGAGGGTCTTCAACCAACGGGTTTTCCACGGGGCCGCTCGTCCGGCCGTGGTTCCCAACAAAACCCCCCAAGGGGACAAGGCTCTGTGCGCGGACAATACAACTCCAGCGCGACCTACAATAAATTCTACCCGACGAGAGGCCAGCGATTCAGAGGTCACGGAGGATTTAAGAACAACGCCGGTGGCGGAAATCCCAGCGGTAAGTGTTCTACCGGCAACCCACGTCCGCATCGGGGGTTGGTTAGCGGCCTTTCGGGACGCTTGGGCGACCATTACCTCAGACGCATGGGTCTTACAGACCGTTCAGGGTTTCCATATAGAGTTTTACGAAAACCCTCGTCAGGAAAATTTTCCTCGACCAATATCCTTCACTTCCCACGAGGCACAGCTGATCGACGAAGAGGTATCCGAGTTGCTTCGCAAAGGGGCCATTTGCCGATCAGCTTTGCACCCTCATGGTTTCCTAAGCAATATTATTTTGGTGGACAAGGCCGACGGGGGACATCGGCCGGTTATCAATCTCAAAGAGTTCAACGGGTGGTTGGTATACCGCCATTTCAAAATGGAAGGTATCCATCTGCTCCGGGATGTCCTTCTTCCTTCCGACTGGATGGTACGGTTAGACCTAAAGGACGCTTATCTGGTGATTCCAATCCATCCACCTCATCGGCGGTTCCTGCAGTTTCGTTGGAGAGATCTCGTTTACGAGTTCACCACCCTTCCGTTCGGTCTTTCCTCAGCACCATGGTGTTTCACCAAAGTGCTTCACCCAGCAGTGGAGTTCCTCAGAGCTCAGGGCATACGTATGGTTGTGTACCTGGACGATATTCTTCTTATGGCACAGTGCCCCAGGACTTTGGCCACACAACTCCACCAGGCGGTGTCCCTTTTACAGGGCCTGGGTTTTGTCGTCAACGAAAGCAAATCGGTTCTCAAGCCTTCTTAGAGGGTGATTTTTCTCGGATTTGTGGTGGACTCTGTCCATGCGTCTTTGAGTCTGCCGTCTCGGAAGATGGCCAAGATTCGACACGAATTGCGACAAACAGCCTCCAGATCTTACACATCCCTTCGACAGCTCGCCCGGTTGGTGGGCCTGCTGTCCTCATCCATTCAGGCAATTTTCCCGGGCCCCCTGCATTATCGGGCCCTCCAGCGCCTCAAGGCATTCCATTTGCGGAGAGGATTGTCGTACGACCACTCAGTCCTTCTCTCGGCAGAGGCCAAGGAAGAGATTGCGTGGTGGTTGTCCCATATGGAGGCGTGGAACGGTCGGGCGATTTTCGGCTCGGTTCCAGACCTGATCATAGAATCCGACGCCAGCAGATCAGGCTGGGGCGTCCGGTGTGGGGATTTTTCCACCAGAGGAATTTGGTCATTAGACAAGCAGAACCTCCACATCAACTACCTAGAGCTCCTGGCCGGCTCTTTCGCGGTTCGTTGTTGGACCAAGGACAAGGTGTGATCTTGTGTCCTCCTGAAGATGGACAACATCTCCGCGGTTCGATACGTCAACCGCTTGGGAGGTCCTCGATCACTAGCTTTGGCAAACCTGGCGAAGGACTTTTGGGGTTTCTGCTTGGCTCATCACATCTCGGTCACGGCGGAGTACCTTCCGGGCCAAAACAACCAGGTTGCAGTTTGGCACTCGAGACATCTTCACGACTCCAGTCTCTGGAAACTGGATCCTCAGGTCTTTCGTTGGGTGGAAAATCTGTGGGGGCCGTTCTCGGTGGACCTCTTTGCGTCCCGTCTGGACCATCAGGTTCCCCGGTTCTTCAGTTGGAGACCGGATCCAGTGGCTCTTGCCACGGACGCCTTCCTCCAGGAGTAGACCGAGGAGACGGGCTACGCTTTCCCTCCTTTTTCAATGATCACGATTTGCCGGCAGAAGGCGGAGGTGACAATGGTAACACCATGTTGGAGATCGCAAGTTTGGTTTCCGGTTCTACTGGAACTTTCTTGGGATTTTCCAATCCTACTCCCCCTTTTTCGTCACCTGCTTCTGAACCCAGACGGAGTCCCGCACCATCTGATCACCCCGGGGTTGCTCCGTCTCATGGTGTGGCGGCTTTCAGGCAGCGGTGGTCGTTGCCGGGCCTTTCGAGACCGGCTGAGATCCTCTTGTCAAAATCATGGGCAGATAGCACCACAAAACTTTATCGGTCCGCCTGGGCGAGATGGGTTCGTTGGTGTCTTCGAAGGAGTTTGGATCCCTTGGTCGCAGGTGTTGTTCCAATCTTAAATTTCTTAGCAGACTTGGCGTCAGAGGGGCTGGCGTATCGTTCCATAAACGCGATACGGTCAGCAATCTCGGCGGGTCATAACCCAATAGACGGGGCCCCAGTTGGAGAACATCCGTTCGTCTGCAGGCTTCTGCGTGGCATCTGGCTCTCCTTGCCCCCGGAACCACGTTACTCAGCCCTTTGGGACGTCAACCTAGTGTTGAACCTCTTTTTGTCCTGGCAGCCAAATAGGTACCTTTCATTGAAAGAAATCTCATCCAAGCTGGCAATGCTCTTATGTCTAGTCTCCTGCAGGAGAGTTTCTGATGTCCGTGCATTGGACATCTCAGCGAGAGTTTTTCCCCCGGACGTAGTAGTGTTCACGGTTGGACGGCGTACTAAGTCTCATACCCGAACGGTTTCATATCTGGCTTTTCAAGACACCCCAAAATTATGTGTGGTGAATTGCCTTAAGGCATATGAAGAGATAGCTCAAGAACTCCGCCCTCCGGGCGAACGACAACTCCTTATTGCTCTGAAGAAACCGCACAAGGCTGTCTCCTCCCTCACCATAGCCAGGTGGGTACGTTGGGTCATGCAGGAGGCGGGGATTGACACAAAGCAGTTTGGGGCCCATTCAGCCAGGGGTGCTATGGCCTCTAAGGCTTTCTCGCTGGGGGCTCGTTTGGAGGATTTAATGCGTGCAGCAGATTGGTCCTCGGACTCAACCTTCAAAAGGTTTTACTTTAAACCGGTCTTGGAGGTGGCTCAGTTGGTGGTAAGTAAGCTTTAAACGAGCATAATCGGAGCCTCCGGTCCTGACATAGAATAGAAATTTGCCTAGCACCGTAAAGGTAAGTTTCAATTCTATTAAGGACACGGAGGCGAGGATTATGCCACCCGGCGCACTGCTGGTGCGATCCCACCCGTAGGATGGTAAGTAACCGTTTTAGTTTTTGGTGTGATTTGCATTCTGATTGAGGAATTGTTTCCGTTACCGTATCTTGTATTGCAACTGGCAAACATTGGACTTTGCGTGGAGTTTTAGCTTCCTAAAGCCCTTACGTTGTCTCTGTTTTTCTAGGAAACGATGGTTCAAAACAGGACCAGTGATGAGTTGGCGTGACTCGCGCGAAGAAAGAGGAAGTTCAAACACAGAGAAGGGACTTTGTAGGGGATATGATAATGGACATAATGGAAGGACTGTGTTCCCAGATGCCCCTGGAGTTATGGGAGTTGATGTTTTTCTTGTTCTCATTCAGAGATTTGTTTGTTTTTTCATCTCTCTGGCTGCTGTGAGATTTGATATTAATAAAGCGAAGAGAGAATAAAGCATAATCCTCGCCTCCGTGTCCTTAATAGAATTGAAATTTACCTTTACGGTGCTAGGCAAATTTCTATTCTTTCAACTTCCATAATGTGACTGAAGAGGGGTAATAATGCTTCGGCCCGGTAGTTCGGATCCTGCTTGTATAAAATTGGAGGAATACCATTAGGACCGGGCACACCTCCAATCTGCCTTTCGCGATTCTATTCTCGATCTGTTTAGTTGTGAATGAATAGTAGGTCTCCAAAACTTGCCATTCTTGGGCCGGCCCGTCGCATCGGCCAACCGCTGCATCTTGTTTGATGTCATCTTCTTTCTTGTTGAAGTGGTGCCATAGATACTTTGCCCAGGCTACTTCAGTCACATGAGAGTTGATGCCGGGGTCCCTTGGATTCTCTATGCTGTTCACTGTTTGCCAAAACCTGGCTCTGTTGTTAGTTTTTGCGTCATATAGTAATTTGGCCCATACATCATCAGCGTTTTCCTGTTTTGCTTGCCAGATAATTTTCTTCTTGCTAGTCTTTAACCTCCTTAATCCCATCTGTATGTTGTTGACTGGGCCCATTTGGCAGAGACTGCGAATTGCTCTATTTATTTCACTCTTTATTCGCCTTAGTTCGGCGGTTTGAGTGCATAGGCAAGACCTATTGGCTTTGCCAGTGCTTGTTCTATATTGTTTACAGTCACAAGACCATTTCAGAGCATGAATAAGTAGATAACATGATCACTAACCTTTGGGCTCTCTGGATGGAAAAATGCATTCCTGCCCCCGGCCCACTATCTTTAGTGTGTTTCTAATATATTAATTTGCCACAATACACCATTGCTGATATTAACTCGATGAGCTCCAAGTAAGTGTAAAGGACAATAGCATAGAAGTGGACTGCTTCATAAATCAGTATTTACATCATTAAGATCGGTTTACTGCAAGACAGGTATGACTGAATATTTATAAATGCATGCATTACCTTGCATTCTTAATGTCCGTTTTAGTGCCAGTGCGACTAAATATTTAAAAAAAATAATGTGTGCTCTTGCCTCCCTCGGCCATTCACTGCTGCTTTGCGGTGGCAAATTGATAGAAATGTGTGGTTTATGCATACAAACGTATATTGTATGGCATAAATTCATATAAAATACATAAATCTACGTTTTCCCCTCAGCTTTGGCTAGTAAATAGATCTATTCTCAATAAGAAGGCATCAGAGGATTGTGATGACGTGATATCATTACACTTTGTCTATTCTGATTAACCCTAAAACTCCTTCTGGGACTTCTTGCTTTCTGGATTTATGGGAGGGTCCTCAGATGTCCAGCGCTGTATAAAATTACTAAATGAGAGATTATTTGTGGCCAAAGGCAGCACAGTTATTCCTGCCTATTTTCCATTGGCTATTGGGCCCACGGACTAGAGCATCTTGTGTGCCTCGCTGGAACTGCTTATATGATCTGGAATGGACCCTATTAATATTTTATAAACCCTCACTCATGTTCGTCTACATCAGCTTGTGCAGGGTAAGCCCCATTTACGTGTAGCTGTAAACCAGGGGTGCTGGAACTTGAGGAGTAGCAGGTGCTGCAGCAATCCCAAGTGACCAGAAAGGATGTCAACACAACAATAAGGCATTTTAAAGTGCAAGGGGCACAAGTATCAGCAGATCAAAGGCAGCTGTTCTTACAAACCACTGCTTGTTTTGTCATCATGCAGATCTATGTCTACATTTATCTTTCTGTAATGTATGGGTCTTCCATTAAGAGCCACTCTCAGCTTGAGTGTAGCAAAGGGGGAAAAGAGGGAAGGTAAGGCTATGTGTGTAAAATGTATCCCATCAGAAATAAAAACCCTTTGTTATTTTTTTCTACAGTACAAACCTCTGAAACTTTCTGACCAGCACTGGAAGTATGTAGGAGGCACACTTCCTATTTTAACGAATGCTTCGCTGTAGTGTGAAAGAAAATGAACATCATTTGCTTTTACTTAGAAGTACACCAGGTAAACAAAACTATTTTTTTTAATGCATTGTTTTGTAGCACTAAAAGTTATTATGCCCCACCCCCCTGTTTTAATTTCACTCACTCTTGAAGATTTTTCCAGCTCTACTGCTGTACCCTGGTGGCTTCTGTTCTCACTGCACTATTTCAGGACTGCCCGAGCACGTCGGTCAGATAAGGACACCCTGTAAGCCTGGACTCTCTGCAAAGAGCAGGCCTCTGAGGCCAAGGTTCACATCACTCCACTGCTCTGCCTGCGGCATCCTTCCGCATGGGCCAGCGCCGCCTGATCATAGGCTGCGTGCCTGCTCACACGCAAGAGCTGGGAAACAACTCGAAGCCTGAGGCGCTTCCCTCACAGCCCGGGCCTGGCGATTAATGAAAGAGTCTGTGTTCCGGGGTGCGGCGACTCCGGTCAGTCTTCAGTGGTCGGGCTGGTGTAGTGGGCGGCTAATGCCGGCCACCGCTGAGAGCACTCCCGCCTCAGGCTGGGTAGTCTGCTAGACTCGGGTCCAGCCGCGCCGACCCTCAGTCACCGCGCCCCATTCTGGTGTGTGAATCGTCGAAACAGAAAACAGACTACACGCACTCCCAACGTTCCCGAGCACCAGGCCCAGCCCCGCTATTATGCAACGGTTATCTTTTCGAAGTGTTTTGGGAGACGTTTTCAAAATAAAACGAAGAAACCTTGCAGGATAATTTTCCAGTCCCTCAAAAAATGGCAAGGCAGGTTTTGTACTTTTGTGGAACACGGCCAGTAACTTTCAAACAAGTTTACCAGATGTACAATTTAGTTAATGCGAAAATGTCAACCCTAAAAAAAATGTTGAAGACCAGAAGGCAGCAGAAAACAGGAACGTTCTTCTACAAGCATGCAGCACAATTCAAGTGCTAAAGTTAATTGATGCGGCAGAGTATTCTGAATGTTCCTGAGAACACTTTCTAGCTTGCACAAGAATGTGAAATGTGTGTTTTTTTTAGATGCAGAAGTAGTCACCCTGCCCTCCCTTATTGCACAAGTAGATATCTTTTGCACCATATAGGCCATCAACGGATGATGCGGTACAGTACATGATATGTATGGTACTCCGTGAGGGTTATGTGGTGCTCAGATGTGTGTTTGAGGTCTCACGATGTTGAATGGGATTTGACGTTTGTATTTCTCCCATGTAGTGTTCAACGGTGGCAATACAAACTCTTTTGAAGTCATGTTTTCAGCTACAGTAACACCTGATACGTTTCAATCTTTTAGAAAAGTGTACGGATTCTTTTTCACAAGTATTTCAGGCAGTATTTATCTGCAGCTGACGGCTCTCGCTTGAGTACCACTACTTCTGTTGTGCAGTATTTCCCATGTCTTAAAATAATTGCAGGATAGAATCCTCGCAGTTAAAAACAATCTAGTGGGGAACAAACAAACATAATGTTGGCACAAGTATCAAGGAATAAACACAGTTGTCCAATGCGTCCCAAAAATTTTGTTGAGGCTTTTGTAGCTCTTCTCAAGTGGAAATAAAAAATGTGTATTAAATTACCTTTAGACAAGAACACATTTAAATCAAAATTTAAAGCTTTGCAGATGTTTTTCGGAAAGTGCATTTCAGAAATTGTATTCATTTAAATATCCATTATGAATTTACATTTCACTGTGAAGGTGTGCTCCTACAAAGATCTAGTCATAACTATTGACAGTACTGAGATTACAAATTGAAGGTCGGTAACGATTTGTTCAATTGTGTGGTGGCCATGGGAAAATTAAACTGGGGGGCAGGGGTAGTGTGAATGGTATGAGCTTCTTTCTCAGGCTCCCCTATTCATAGTTGATTATATTTGTATGAAATGTTTAATTCTACAAAGACAACGTTCCTTGCCAAGCCATGGAAACATGCCTACATTTCTGCAAAACATGCCGTTTACTCTTCCAGGCGGGGCACATCGTTGCAGGCACTATACTATCTACATACGATGTACCTACTGTTTCCAGTCACTTATAGAATATGGGTGGGGGGCGGGGGGCACATGAAGGGGTCAGGGCACTAGAAAGCAGATTCACACAATGAGCGCCCCCTCTAGGCACACGGTGGCCGGCCGGCTTGGGAACTCGCTGCTGCACGCAGGTACACCGCAGGCGCCTAGGCCTTCCCGGGCTCGGAGAGCGGCCGCTGACGGCTGTTGTCTGCGGGAGGCCGTGATGTCACCCCGAGGCAGACACGGGGCCTCTGGCGCCAGGTCAGCTGCAGGGCGGGTCCGCGTCTGGGACCCGGAGCTCCGCGCTGAGTGACACCTGGCTCCACCCAGGTCCAGGACACCCTCCACGGCAGGAGCACAGGATCAATGCCCGCCCTGTCAGGGCTGCGGAATGCAGGGGATTCTCGCAGCTCCGGCGGGCGGCTAACAAAAGACACGCTTGGAGAACCGTGTTCAAGGAGGCCGCTGTGCACTGAGGGAATTACCTGATTTACATAATGCATTCACCGCGAAAGCCTCGTTCTGTTTTTTTCACGTATACCGTGTGCCTTCCGCATACATGCCATCATTTGGGAACAGATAAGAGGAAGATTTAAACCTAAAAAAATAGAAGGAATTTCATTTCTCATTTAATTTTCTTTCTAATGCCCTGAGATTTAAGCCCGAGAAAGCGAAAAAAAAATGTTTTCCTTAAAAAAATAAGGAATGTTGGCGTGCAAGACATTCTGCGAATTCGGGGGTATTCGGGTGGTAAATGTAAATTCTTTTTCGGGTAGGCTTGGCAATTATTTAAATGATAGGTCTGTTTCGGACAGCCCATTAGTCACTGTAGGAAATACCCTCTTTTAAAATGTATGTTTCTGATAGTGTTTGATTAGGAAATAGCCTCTGGGAAGATATTAATAATGTAATAATGTAGCGTGTGCACTGCAAAAAGTAAACCTACATTTTTTGGGGGAAAGACCGATTCGTTCACTGAAATTTGGAAGACTCAAACGTTCATTGAAAATTAAGCTGTCTACGATATTTAAAGTGCAATCAACAAGAAATGGCCTGATTTACAGTGAAAACAATATTTTATTTAAATAATCTCTTCGTGTCGTAAAAACAACGTTATGAGTCAATCGCCGTGTTACAATAAATAAACAAAATATGTATTTTTTCAACCTTAAAACCGCAACCGGCAGGAAATTACAAAGGATCTGACCGTAGAAACGTGCACTTAAAAATACACACAGTCTGCTGGTCAGAGACCGATCGATCTAGGTACCCCGTCAGGAATATCAATCGGAGAGTGTGATATTTTATATAAATTAACCAGAATTGAAAATCTGCATCAACAGTTGTATTTACATGCGTGCTTCCTAGCACCTGCGCAATTTTGTAGCGTCATTTTTTTTTTTTTACAAAAAAGATAATTTAAACACGCTTCTCATTTGTTTTTAATCTACATATAAAAATCATTTATCTTTCAACATGAAAAATGAGGTCATCCGTAAAGGCACCTAATCATTTATAAAATAAACCTACACTGGTGATTTGATGATCATGACTGCTGTGAACTACACACGGTTAAATAGAGTAGAGCAATAAATTACATTTCTCCCAGTACATAATTTACTAAATCACCAAAAACAAACAGTTACACGAAAATCAAAAAACGCTGGTGTTTTTCCTTCTCCGCCAGGCAGTTTGCACCAAAGGGTAAATGAACAAGGAACAGAAAAAGTCACCGGTGGCGGCCGTGGGAGTTCTTGGTCTTTTCGGGTTGGGGGGAGGGGGGTACTTCATCAGATCACCAGTGTGCTTCTGAGTGTCCTCTGAGAGGGGTCCTCCTGATGCTGCTGTCAGCGGCTGCGCACAGTCCCTTCAGGGGCCCCGGGCCCCTGGCTCAGTATATAGTCCCCGCGCTGTGGTGGTGCAGGTGATGCGGCTGCAGCAACGGGTTGGTCTGGAGGTGCGAGCTGGGGTTGGGCGGCTGGTACCACGAATAGTTGCCCAGGAAGGAAGGGGGGCCAGGGCTGGGGCAGGTGCTGGGCGGCTGGAGGCCGGAGCTGGCGCCCGAGCCCTGCAGCCGGTGCTGCTGCTGCCCAAAGTCCCAGCTCACGGCCGTCAGGGGCGGCGAGTCGCACTGGGGGGACTCGGGGCCGGCGCCGGGGTGCAGGTCGGGGGGGAGCTCCCCGCTCTTCCACAGCTTCTTGAACTTGGACCTGCGGTTCTGGAACCAGATCTTCACCTTTAGGAGAGACAGAGACAGAGAAATGTTATAACCACGCGCCAGTGTGAACATGCCGGGGCGCAGATTCAGCAACCGGAAGCGGACATGAAGTAGGCTCGCGCGTGAGGCGGGAATATTGGGACGCGGCCCTGTTCCACACAACCCAAATCAGAACTGCACGGGTCAGATAGATAGTATACCCGTGTACGACGCTGGAGCTCTCCAGCAGAAAAGAGAGCCATTACGTGTTTTTATTCTTTTTGAATTACATAAAACCACAAAACGCGCCCGATGCAAAAGATATTAAAGTTAAATTATCCACTATTAAAATGATGTTAAATACTGTGAGTAAGCCTTTATCTTCGCTTTGCCATAACGCCATCCTAATAAATCACTTAACAAGAATGATTTGATTCTAATAATAATAAAAGAAATGGTAAACTAAATGTAATAATACGATATTACAGATTTGTTTTATATGCTAAAATACTTTCTTTATATTAAACGCCACGGGCTACTATATTTGAACCTTTAGGGTTTACTAAGCTATTAGAAAAAATATGTGTATATAACAACAAGAGCCAAAACAAGTTTCCCAAAGAGGGTTACGGAGACTAATCGTGTACAGCACACGCAGTGCTCGGACACACACAGGTAGATTTATTCCCCATTGCCTGAATAGTATTGGTGCAGTTTGCACATGGTCGATGCACTCATCACCTGCCGGGAGCCCTGCTTTAAAATGTAAACGGTTTGCCCGGCCAGAGGCTGGTCGGCCCTCCGTTGCTGCTACATCTGAATGTTAGCGCAGGACCATTGCAGAAAGGGAAGTTCTTTTTTTTTCCAGGGGGCCAGACAAGACCTTAAATAAACGCCAGGGGGTGAGGGGCATTTCATCGTAGGGTGGGTGAGGCCTGGAAGGCAGGGACTGAGGTAGGTTCACATATGCAGGTCGAGGTGAGGCCCAGGGAGCTAGCTGGGACAGGAAGAGATGTGGCTATCCCTACCTAGATCGGGATGAGGCCTGGGGTGGTAGCCAGGCCGGATGTGGGGAGTAAATAAGGTTCCCTTACCTTGGAACCTGTGAGACGCGGCGAGATGACTAGACAGGGAGAGGTCTCACCTGGAGTTGAAGAGGCAGAGGGTCGTGACTAGGCTGTGACATGAAGTGAAGTGGGTTCCCTTACCTGGGGCATGGAGTGAGGCAGGCAGGTTCCTTTACCAGGCCCCTGGGTATGGAGTGAGGCGGATTCCCTTACCTGGGCCATGAAGTGAAGTGGGATTTCCTACCTGGGCCATGAAGTGAAGTGAGTTTTCTTGCCAGGGCCTGTTGCAAGGAGTGAGGAAGGTTCCCTTACCTATGGCTGGAGCATGGAGTGAGGTGGCTGGGACAGGTAGTGAGGGGATTCCCTTACCGGGGCTGGAGGCATTTAGTAAAGGGTATTCCATTACTCGGGTCCTGGGCAGGTAGCGAGGTGGGTTCCCTTATGGAGGCACTCAGACCCTTACCTGTGTCTGCGTGAGGCCCATGGAGGCGGCCAGCTCGGCCCGCTCGGGCAGCGCCAGGTACTGGGTCTTCTGGAAGCGCCTCTGCAGGGCCGCCAGCTGGAAGCTGGAGTAGATGGTGCGAGGCTTGCGCACTTTCTTCGGCTTCCCGTTCACTATCCGCACCTCGGGCTCGCCGTCCTCCTTCTCTGCAAGGATAAAAGGGAAGGAGCATTATTTCGGGGCAGGGAGCGCCAGGGTGCAACCGTGTGACATCGGGCACGCGGTGAAGGCTGGCGAAAATGAAATGAATCAGCACTTCAGTACTCCCGACCACTCGGAGACCTGCAGGCGCCTTGCGCTCACCTCGCCCATGACTGCCATCGAAATCTCGCAAACGAAAGTCCAATGAAACTCTTCACATAACAAGCTTAGAGCTTTCCCCCCCTGAAATCTACTCTTGTTTTTCCTACTGTTAAACATGGAATTTACGTCGGTCTCCCCTTTCAAAGAACATTTACAGTTCAGATGGTGTCCGTGTGAGTCCAACCAACATTTGTATTAAATAAAATCATCTGCAGCCCATCAAACTAATCATTACATTTCCTACACTCTAATGTATATTCCATCTGTTACAATTTCGAATTGCTTTCTTGTTACTTAATAGACTGCCGGAAGACACGAGATCAAATAAGAAGGGATTCGAGTTAACGGGTGAGGCAGGTCAGGCTGTAAAGAATGGCGCGCGCTAGCGCACTGGAATCTGGAAATGGAATCTGCTGTAGTGCGGGGCTCCGCTCAGGGGGTGATGGGTGGGCACTTCACAGACACACAGCGGGGCAAAGGGTGGAAACACACACACACACGAGGTACGGAGGGTGGGCACTTCACTGACACAGCGGGACTCAAGGTGGACACACACACACACAAGAGGTACGAGGAAGTGTGGACACTTCACAGACACACCGCGAGACTCATCGTGGGCGCACACACACACACACACACACACAGGCAGAAGAGGTACGGGGAGGGGAGAGCATTTCACAGGCACACAGCGGGGTTCAGAGTGGGCACATGCACACACAGACAGAAGAGGTACGGGGGGGGAGTGGATACTCCACAGACACAAAGCAGTGCCCTGGGTGGACACCAGGGCCGGCTTTAGCGCTGGTGGCGCCCGGTGCGACAATCATTTTTGGCGCCCCCACGCCCCATGACCGCCTCCTCGGATTCTCTCTCTACCACCGGGAAAAAGTGCCCCTCATCTCTCCAATCATAAGTTATTGCTAAATGCAGCGCCCCCCCTTGAGGTCAGCGCCCCCTCCACAGGTCAGCGCCCAGTACGTCCGCACCAGTTGCACTGCCCTAAAGCCGGCCCTGGTGGACACACACACAGAGAAGAGCTGCAGAGGGATGGACACTTCCTATGCGCACAGCGGGTGTCCAGGGACGGACGGAGACTTCACTGACAGGGGAGGGGGGAGTGAACACTTCACAGGACACAGCAGGGCTACGGGGGACAGCTGGACACTTTAAAGACACACAGACTCAATACTGGAGACATGGTGAACCACAAACAGACACACAAAACAAAAAAATGGGGTGGGGGCTACTAACAGAATAATCTGTGTCGGGGACGGTTGCCACGCACAGACATGAACAATAAATACTGGAGTCGCTTGCAGGCATGCCGAAAAGACTCTGGGCAGGGAGTTGGCGCAAGAATCGCATGAACCAGAACTGTGCATGTGAAACACAGACTGGACAGGGCCCCACAGGCATGCGGGATAGACTCGGGTCGGGATAATAGGCAAGGAGGGATGACACAGCCATGCCTGCTTGACTGGAGATGGGTAATAATACATGCATGGATGGCGTAGCACAGGTATGCAAAATATACTGGGTGACAGAGTAACTAACAAAGGCATGCAGAATAGACGGTGGAGTAACAGAGTAACAAAGGGCATGTGGAATACCCTGGAGTAGGGGTATTACAGGTATTCAGTGCAGGCTTGGAATGCAGTCACTCGGGCATGCATGATATATTGCTATTAACACATGCACGCAGGCAATACTTTACAGCATGATGGCTCAATGGCCCAGAAGCAGAACACGTCGGAGGCCCTGGGGGAGGCGGCTCAATTTCAGAGCAAACGGGAATGTAGGCCAAATTAATAAGCAGACGGAACTGCCGTCTGGGTGGCTCAGTCGGACAGATGGAGAGTAAAATGAAGGCCCGGGAGGGTGGGTCGGACAGAGATCCTGAATCAGCGTGGGGTCTGGAAATGTGGGTCAAGCACAGACACGCAGAGTACTCTGGGGTTTAGGGGCGTGGGAGTACATTTGGGATCTGGGACAAGGGGGCCGAGGTGCAGTGCAGACACGTAATCTAGCGTGTGGGTCAGGCCCCGACGTGCAGAGGTTTGGGGCACTTTCTTTAACTAGAAATGCAGGGTATCCCGTGGCCTTGCGAGGTGGGCCAGCCTCAGGCTTGAGTTCAGAGGTCTCCGGGCACTTCCTGGCGCACTCACCTGGCTCGTTGTTGGCAGGGGGCGGGCTCGTCCCGTAGGGTCCGTAGGAGCTGTAAGTTCCGCTGTAGCCCATCTCGTAGGGCTTGGCCGGGTAGGGAACGGAGCCCAGGCCGCCGGGGTGGTACTGGTAGGAGCCCAGCTGCCCAAAGGGGGAGCCGCCGCCGCCTCCGCAGTGCTGCTGGTTGGTGTAATAGCTGCTGTCCGTGGCAGTAGACACCGGTAGCGTGGGCGACTCCTGCGGCTTGTGAAGGCTGTGGTAGTTGCTGGAGGTCATCTGGGTGGAGTGCATGTCCGAAACTAGGCTGTCAAAGACGCCGGTCATCTGGGCGTGCGCAGAGAGGCGGAGGCAGCACTCACGGGTGGCGGGGAGCGCACTAAGTCCCGAGGAGTGATCACAGGCGGGCTGCAGCGGGCATGGTCTGCCCTGGGGAAGTAGAGGGCTGGAAGAAGTAAAGCGGTCCGGGGAGTCCGGCGGTGCGATCACTAGAGGGCTGCAGACATTAGTCCTGCCTGCGGGTCTCTGGCGGAGGGAGCCGAAGACAGGAAGCGGTGATGCGTTCCAGGGAGCCCCGCGGAGTGATGGGAGGCGGGCAGGGTCCGGTGCGGAGCTGGAGGAGGACAGGCGGCGCTCACTCTGCTCACTGTAGCCTTCTATGCAGCCTCTGCACCAGGCAGCCAGGCATTTAACACTTGTCACGTGAGGGCGTGCTACGTCACCTAGCAACGGCCAATCAGCGCGACTGCTGCGGATGCTCTAGGTACCCTGGGACGCTGAGATGCCCATAGGGCGCAGCCCATGTGCGTCCGGAAAACAATGTCCCAGACACAGAAGGGTAGGGCGGGCCCGGGCTGCAGCCAGACTACAGGGGAGAGCAGCCTGTACTCGTTGCAGTCACAGTACCACCGCTGCTGGCCGTGTGCTTTGTGTACTGGGGACATTTTGTACCCCAGAATGGCCAGCCTGGTGCTTATAACTTCAGGAACCTTAAAGGCAGGGCCTTCGAATTTAAAATGTGTGCACAAGTCCTGCTTGTTAAAGGCCCTGGGCTCCCCTTCACCCATGCACGGTTTTCTGACCGATTCCAAGGTAATGTTTCCGAGTTTAAAGTTCCTCACTGGCAAAGCCGCTACGATGCTTTAAAGAGACCACTACAGATACCGTTGATCCGGATCTGACGTCTGAGGATGGGCCGTCTTCGTGCGCATTGTATTAAGATTCTGTCAGGGCAGTGAACACGGAAATGTATTTTTTTCAAAGATTTTGACACGAAGTCGTTGAGGTAGTGTAACTTCAGTTGCCTACCGTCTGCAAAATCAAACTGACGAATTTATCCCAAACGGCCCGTTCTACTTAAAAGCAAACGCCTGACGAGAGTTCTCGTGTTCTTCTCTGAGTCACTGCACATGTAATCCCAGACCCAGGCGGGAATTTAAGTTAGCGTTCTGTAAACATTGTGAAGAAACTTTTCCATATGTGCCCCCGCGTACATGCCACTTCAATAGTTCCATTTCTTGGCTTATTGCCATATGCAAAGTAAGGAACGCAACTCAATCTGGAGCGAGAACACCTCTTTCAATATTCAAAGCTAATATTTAAAAGCAACACATTATTGCACCTCAGTGGACACCGTGTGAATTGGACCTCTTGCCGCATTTTTATTATATATGTGCAAATATCTTCCAGTTTTTTAAAGTTGAATGTGATGTGTCTAGAAATGTTATGGCTGAGGTGTGTCCTTATTTTTGCGCGCGGTTTTACTTTAACACGTGTAACAAAGTAAGGAACATAATAAAATACCATTTAATACAGTTATCTTACAAGCGTTCAGAAAAACAGCCATGTTACATTGTGTATAAAACTAGCGAGGTTTTGTTGTGTTTAGTTACAGGATCTGAAGTGTTTTGTGTGGGGAGGGGGCGAGCAATTTTCAATTTTCGATTGCCGGCTAGCGCCGCCCAGTGACTGAGAAGCGTAAGTTCCATCCCCGCTCAGGTAGACAGTCGAAGCTTTGATCGGCGCCAAACTCCCAAAACCTCCAAGCCTTGAAAATAGTAATTAAAAGCCACAAAGATTGTGCTAACACTAACCGTCTGAACCTCCTCGTCGTAAGCCCAAGCCCTTGTCTCCGAATAAACTTGTTGTAACAACAGTGAGATGGAAAACAAGTCGCTGATGTGGGAAAACATTTGCCCGTCTTTTGCAGTAGTGCGGCCTGCAATTACAAATCGAGCCGTCAGCACCCAGGCTGTCCACTCTCAGTGCAAAGATGAAGGCAGTCACTTCTTCTTTGTCCCGAGCCCACGCCACGCCCTCTTTTTAAATGACCAACATCTGGACTATGGGCCTAAAAGAACAGAAGGTATGAAACTAATAGCTCAGTCGTCACAGCCTCACCCAGAAGCGACTGGACTGGTCAGAGGGGTCTGAGTTAGAGTGGAGGGTGTGTGGTACTTAATCATAATTGTCAAGTTTCTGTAGTATTGAAATCTTTTTTAAGGTGCTCGTTAGAATTGCATAGATTGTCAATTGCACTCTATTTGTAAAATATCAATGTGAAATCCATAGTTTGACCCAATTTTTTATAAAAATAAAAATAGGATTATTGTCGGAAGAATACTCCACTCCTCCTGCTCCAAGGTTTCAGGGCACACTGCGTCCCAAAAAAGGTTGGTGAATATTTTCTAGGGCTAACGTCAGCTCCCAGTGCACCAGGAAGTACCACATAATTCACCATTGTGTGTTTTTTGCCTTTGTTTCAAACATACTTGAAACTCACTTGGTCTCATGCAAATGATTCAGTGCAAGCCACACTTTTATTCTCATGAAAATACCCTCAAAGGTGATTAGTGCGCTATATAAATAGACATGACATAACACAAGTCACTTCTTTTGTCCTTAGTCCTAAAAAGTATGTGTGCTGGCACCAGGTTCAGACGGGCACTACAGGTAAAAGCCAGTAGGGAAGCTTTCAGTGGCGGCTGCTGATCTTTGAAAGGAATGGGCCTTAATTCTTGTCTCGAATTGTAGAGTTCAAACAAAGCGAGCAAGTCCAACTTCTTAGAGGGAGAGTCCAGGTGTCCACTTCCTAAGAACATTTTGAAACAAATTGAGTCAAATAGAGTATTTTAAAGCACAATTTCACATAAATTTGCTAAAACACCATAGGTTCTTAAAGGGAACCCATCTGTGCTTAATTTGAACCAGTGGTTGCAGATCGGACCACTGGCACTGATTTTTGGGCCCCAGCACTTATTTTAGCTCATCAGATTTTCATCAAGAACAAGAGAGAGAGAGGAAAACATAAAAGGGGAAAGAAGGAAGAATAGAAGGACTGAAAAACAGTGACAAAGTGAAACAGAAGGGACAAAAAAGAACGTGCAGGAGTGTGACAGTAGTACAGGGTGTGGCTGGGGATGGACGACCATCATTAGCACCAGCTGCAGCTTGTGACCAAAAGTCTGGGCCCAGCACTTTTTTTTTTTTACAAATTAAGCACATAAACTCACTAAATATGTAAGTCCATTCATGGTTTGCCAAACCTGACACTCTCCAGGAGTTGAGCCCATTAAAAAAAATTGTGCTAAGGGTCTCTGCGTACATCAATAATTAACTCCATTGTGTGGGTGGCAGCATTTTTTTGATGGGTGCCCCTTCTGCAAAACAATATATACAATATGCCAGTGCCATAATTTTGCCATTGATGCTACCCATATACCATGGGTGAACCTTAATGTCAAAAATTACGTCTAGTATGTCAGGGCCAGCATTTTGCCATGGTTGTCCCCTAACATATGCCAAAGTTATCCTCCCTTATGCCAAGGATGACTTCTAGTGCACAAGATGTCAAGAATTTCCTCCAGCAGGTCAACAGCAGATTCTTTTTTTATCATGGGTGCCCCATATGCCAAAAGTTACCTCCATTATGCCATTTACAGTGGATACCTTCTTATGGCCAAATTTACATACAATATGCCGGTGACAGAACATTTCCATTGATGCCATCAAAATACTATAGGTGACCCTTGTGTCAAAAATTACGTATAGTATAGTATAGCAATTCTAACATGGCCTGTAAGTTGAATTTTCATTCTAGAAGCAATTTCTTACAATTCCCTCCCTTTTGATAATTTTAATCATCACATAAATTTGGTTTCACATTCGAATTCGAATCTAGAAAGCACTTTCATCCTCAGATGTGTCTTGTCTTTTTCTTTTAATTCCCCTATTGTGTTTAAGTGATTTCATATAGTCGTCATTTATTATACCACATAGCCCCATATTCCTCCTGTGCATTTTCTTTTGAAACTTTTCCTGCCTTTTGCACAGGAAGTATTTACAGCTCAGAAACAGGACGTAAAGTAATTATAGGGAAAGTCCTATTATCAGTATTGGCATTAATATTGCTTTTAATATACATCCTTCCCAGCTGTCGAAAACCAATTTCCAATTGTGCTCAATCCTGTCCCAAAAGTTTCCTACAAATTTGGTGTTTCCAGTTCGTGTAATTCAGGTTCTAGACCTGATATGTTTCTCGCAAAGCTTTCTATCTGCTTTCTCTTGTCCGGTATGAACGCACAGTGTTAATGCTTATATGCTTGTAACATGGTACATCTTCGGTATTAGAATGCCTAAATAACAGGTTCCTTCCCAATCAGCAAATAATACGAAGTAAGCATTCCGTCCACAAATGTAGTAAACCCCTAGAATTGCATTTTTGTCTCCCTGTAAAATTTGCTATGATCTTCTAATTAATTCAAATGTGTGTTCGCAACTACTGACACCTACATCTCTAGTCATTTTTAGTGTTCTCCTTTTATAAAAGCAAATTTTTCCTTTGTGTCGGCTGTTTAGTTTGGGGTAAACCATTTTCTTTCTAAATTCATTTTCCCCCTTTTTCCATGCATTCTCTAAAACATCTCCCTTTCTGTCTGTTGCTTTTGTCATGTTCATGTATCTTTTTCTAAAGCCGTAATGTAAGCTTTCTCTGCGGGTCGTATTAAGCATGTTAAATTAATTTTTGGTAAGCCTTTACACTATATACAGGTAATTGTAGAAAGAAGTAATACCAAGCAGTATCCATTATTTTTGCTTGCAGGTGTAAAATCATGCTCTCTACTAAAGACACTCTTGATAACACTAGATCATAGTTTGAGTAAAAATATTCAAAGTGTCCTCGCCTATAAACTAGTGAAAACAGAATACTACAAGAAACTGTGTAAGACAAAGGGAGGTGATAATAGGTGACTTCCTCAGAAACAGAAGTCTGCAAGTGTGCGCAAACATAGCAATCCTTAACATCCATGGCATTAGTGTATTGTTGTACTAATCTAGAGTACACATTAATATCCTTTCTTGTAACTCATAAATGTTTTAGTAAAACTACTACCCCTAAGATGTTGTGTATTTGTATTAGAGACATTGGTACTAAGGGGCTCTAAATTTGGGGTCAAATAGAATCCTACTAGTACTATTGTGATCATTATTATTGTTATCACGAAAACCACACACATAATACATTTACAATTATTTCTTATGCAACACATCGTTCTGAGTCAGTGATTAATTTGATTTGTGTACAGGATTAGCAGACAATCTTCTTCAAAACTGTTAAAATTTTTTTTTTTTTTCTTAGATCTTCTTTCTCAGTTTTTTCTCCTTCTTCTTGTTAGTACAGTTACCTAATAGACATTCCTTAACCTACTCCGTGTTCTTCTAAATGGTTACCCCTATTTTTCTGTAACTTTCTTCTCGGACCTAGGTTAGTCTTCTGTAAAACAAATAACTAAAACAATAAACATCTAAGATGCAGTTCACAGTTGTTCCACTTTTCGCAGTTAAGGTTCGTTTTTGGCTTTTCAGTTGATTTTTCCAAAAAATAATGTCTTTGAATTTCAAGGGGATTATAACAGTTCAGGATTTACGTTGCATAAATCTTCCAGAGTAACATTCAGTGCTGCATTTATGTAGTAAGACCATTCAGGCACTGAATATCTTCGGCAAGGTACTCAAGGTCTTCTAGACCTCCTTAGAACTTGATGATTTGGGTCAAGAGAGTTTTCATCTTCCGTCTCCCTCTCTTCTGGCACTGTCTCTGGAATTCGTGCTATTGACAAACTTCTTTTCTGTCTTTCTTTTTCGTGATTTCTTGACCACGCTACTTGACAACAGATTCATTTATCCCAGAGCTTGTTCCTTCTCCAGGATTTTGTTCTTCTCCTTGTTCAATTTCACAGATTTTTTTAATGTGCAGTTCAGTTTCTGCTATGTTTCCATCTGAGACCTCGATGCCACTTTGCCTTATTTCAGGCACCTGTACTTGTCTTTCAGCTTGCTGAACTTCACCCCTTTCTTCTCCTTGTGCTTCTCTCTGCACTTAAGTAGGTGCTGCGGGTCTAGGTGGTATTTCGACTAGTGGTGCAACCACTGATGCTCTTCTCTCCGGATCATAGACCAAAGGCACTTTTCCTTGATTACTCACTCTCTTGGTGTGCGAGGCATGTATCTAGTTCGGAATCCCTGCAGATTTAACAGCAGAGTTCGTAGTTAGTATGACTTGGAAGAGGCATTTCCGTCTGGGTTCAAGACAAGTCTTCCAAACGTGCTTCTTGATCACGACCCAGTCACCAGGGCTGAGGTTGTGGCACTGTTCTTGATGAGGGTCTTGTGTAGCAGCTGATACCTGATGAGAGACAGAACGAACCACAACAGCGAATGTCTTGCAGTAGTCCAAAATCATATCATCTGTGATGTTTACAAGGGCATTCACAGGCACAGCTGGTAGTCTCATTGCCCTTCCCATCAGAGTCTCATGTAGGGATAATTCTGTCTTCCTGTCTGGAATTCTTCGGACACTCATTAGTACCAATGGTAAAGCATCTAGCCATTTCAGTGAAGTTGAAGCACAAACCTTTGCCAATCTGGATTTTAAAGATCCGTTCATTTGCTCAAACTATGCCTGACGCTTCTGGTCTATAACTGCAATGTAGTTTCTGTTCAATCTGTAAAGCAGCACATAACATGTTCATCACTTCATTATTGAAGTGTTTTCCTCTATCTGACTCAAGAAGGATCGGCATCCCGAATCTCGGTATGATCTCTCGTAATAACAGTTTGCTACAGTGAGACTGTCATTTCTCCTTGTTGGGTAGGCTTCCACCCATCTGGAGAATACATAAATGATCACTAGGATATAGCTCAACCCGTTATACTTAGGCATCTCGATAAAATCCATCTGTAGTCTGTTAAAAGGGCCATTTGATCTCCCTATATGTGTGCTTCTGACGTGTGTTTTCTTCCCTACATTTAGCTGTTGACATGTGATGCACCTTCTGCAATTTTCATCTGCATACATTCGGAACCTAGGGTTAAACCAACTTTATCGAAAGAGTCTCACCAGGGCATCTCTTCCCAAATGTGTGTACTGGTGGTAATATTGGGTCATTGGAAACAACAAGCTCTCAGGCTACATTGGACTTCCATCGGCTGACATCCAAGTGTCATTTGCATTCTTTGTACAACCTGACCTGATCCACCCATTTTGTTCTGTCTCAGACACATTTTCCTGTACCCTTTTCAGTTCCTACCAAGTATCAGTTATTTCCATCATCATTGTAAAATAACTTTATTCCTCATATTTGCCTGTGAAACCTCCATTAAATGTGCATGCTAGCAATGCACAGTACCTGGCTATGGAGTTACCGTATCTGTTGCCCATGGCAATGTACCCGCTGCCTCTTTGGTGCCCTGGACATTTCACACCAGCAATTTCACTGGGTAACTGTAGAGCCTCAAGCAATTCTGCGACATGCTGTCCGTTCCGAATAGGTGTTCCTGTGTAAGTAAGAAAGCAGCGTTGCGACCATAATTGCCAAAAATCATGAACTATGCCAAACCATACTGGTTATCCTTAAAGATGGTGACTCTCAGTTGTGCAGTTAAACTGCAAGCTCGTGCTAGGGCAATTAACTCGGCAACTTGTTAGGAGAAAACAGACTAAAGCCAGGAAGTGTAGATCACATAATTTATGGAGCACACAGCATATGCTGCTGTTAGTGTGCCTTCATTTCCTCTTACAGCAAACAAATGATGGACAGAATGCTGAAAATGCAAACATTCTCCCCCAGTCAAAAGATCTGGGTTAAATCCATCGTTCTTTTGCCCACTACGCCACCCCAGTTTGGACCCAGCCATATGCAAATCAGTCTTGACCCTGTGCCCCATGGGAACAGTCCAGACCGAACTGCCAGGCCAGGTCCTCCCTGGACCGGAAACAAGCATCCTGGGACCGGTTTCAGGGTATGTCACCCTTCTTCAGCCAGGCTAGCTTGAATCCAGTGGCACAGTGAGCAAGGGACCCACGTCTGAGCATACCCATCCCACTTAGGGCGAAAAGTGTTACAGCAAACAAATGATGGACGGAATGCTGACAATGCAAACATTCTCCCCCAGTCAAAAGATCTGGGTTAAATCCATCGTTCTTTTGCCCACTACGCCACCCCAGTTTGGACCCAGCCATATGCAAATCAGTCTTGACCCTGTGCCCCATGGGAACAGTCCAGACCGAACTGCCAGGCCAGGTCCTTCCTGGACCGGAAACAAGCATATGGCCAGGTCTAAACTGGGGTGGCATGGTGAGCAAAAGAATTATGGATTTAACCCAGATCTCTTGACTGGGGGTGAATGTTTTGATTTGTTGTGCATTCCGTCCATCAATTGTGTGTCTTTTGCTTTCTTGCCCTAAGTGCGCCAGGTATGCCCAGACGTGGGTCCTGGGCTCACTCTGCCACTGGAATCAAGCTATCCTGGCTGAAGAGGGTGAAACCCGAAACCGGTCCTAGGGTGCTTGCTATCCGGTCCAGGGAGGACCTGGCTTGGCAGTTCGGGCTGGACTGTTCCCATGAGGCACAGGGTCAAGACTGATTTGCATATGGCCAGGTCTAAACTGGGGTGGCATGGTGAGCAAAAGAATGATGGATTTAACCCAGATCTCTTGACTGGGGGTGAATGTTTTGATTTGTTCTGCATTCCGTCCATCAATTTTGTGTCTTTTGCTTCATTTCCTCTTAGGCATGAACCATTTACAAATAGGGCATGGTCGGGCTCATTTAGTGGTTCATCCTTAATATCAGGTCTTGGCTTTGTGCATAGTTCAGTGACACTTAGGCAATCATGATCGAACTCTTCACATTTATCATTTTGTTCAATTACAAGCATCAAAGTAGAAACATTTAAGACATTGCAACGTTTGATCACAACATTGTCAGATGCGAGCAAACTCTGCTCGTATTTGGTCAATATATTGTAGGTCAAATGCAGTGGTTTAGTTTTTGTCAACGAGAATTCCACAGAGTGTGGGACCAGGACAATTAAAGGATGTCCCATCACTATATTCTCGCTCTTTTCCAGACTATCACTCACCGCAGCAACTGCTTTCAAGCAGCCGGGGAGTCCTGCCGCTACAGGATCAAGTGTGGTAGAAAAATAGGCCACAGGTCTTCGGGCCCCTCCATGTGACTGTGTCAAAACTGATTGTGCGCACCCATCTCTTTCACTGCAAAACAGGGTAAACTCTTTTGTATATTCAGGCATTCCCGGAGCTGGGGCACGACACAATTTTTCTTTCAGTTCTAGGAAAGCTTTGGTACATTCATTGTCCCAAGGAAGCTGATCAGACATATCTCAATGTGTCAGCCTCAGTAAAGGGTTTGCCGCCATTATGGAAAAGTTCGGTATCTACTGTCTACAGTAGCCAACCATTCCCAAAAACATCCTGATTTCTTTCTGTGTTCGAGGTGGATTAATCTGCAAGATGGCTTCCACTCTATCTGGTGACACCTTTCTCACTTCTTTCATGATGACATGTCCCCGATATTGAACTTTTTTTTGACAGTACTGCAGGTTACCTGGAGACACTTTGTGTCCATTCTCTGCCAGGTGATTCAAAAGTGCAATGGTGTCATACTTACAAGCATCACGTGTATCTGATGCTATTAGCAGATCATCAATATATTGTACAAGGGTAGACTCACAAGGCATTTGCAAGTATTCAAGATTTCTTTTTAGGATCTGCTGGACGGACTCTCTGTATACCCTTGAAGAACGCAACACCACGTGATTGTCTTCTGTTGGAAGACAAATGAAAATAGATACTGGCTATCTTCGTGCAACAGCACTGAAAAGAAAGACTGACACAAATCAATGACTGTAAACCATTCTGCAATACAGGGGATTTGAAAAAGTACAGTAGCAGGATTTGGCACTATGGGACAACATGGTACCACTATTTCATTGATCCACTTCAGGTCCTGGAAAATTCTATATTTGCCATTAGGCTTTTGTAAACCCATTATAGGTGAATTACATGGGCTCCCAATAAACTCTCTTAGTATGTCTTTCTGAAGCATGTCTTCAATCACTGGTTGTATTCCTGCAATAGTCTCTGGGAACTAATGATAGGATGGTGTTCTAGGGAAAATAGCATTTGTTTTTAGTTTAACTTGGACTAGTTCTACATCTTTTAGAAGTCCAATTTCTTTCCCTGTGAAATCCCAAACTTCTGCATTTACAGTATCTCTGAGATCTTCTGGTAATCCAGAAATTGTCAGTAGAGGGAACATTCCTACTTCAGCATTTTGTCTCACCATTTTTGTATAACCAATTTTATTTAGAATTTTGCGGCAAGACACAGCATAACACATTGCAACACTTGATCCATGTACATGCATGGCAGCACAGCCAGCCCAACTGTCAATAGTGTACAACATAAGGTAGTCATATCCAATGTTCCCTCTAATTTTTTTCCTCTGGGTGCAGCAGTGTAGGGTCTCTGTGCGCTGCAGCCATGGCTGTGTGCGCCAGGAACCAGGCCACGCTTGTGCGCAGCGCCAAATATCACTCCAAACTTTTGCTTTAAAAAACTGAAAAGACGGTGCATTTCCACACATACAACCCACGTTAAGGGGCTTAAGGCAGATTTGCAATTTGGATACACACGCCATGACATGAATTGGTTACACAGGCAAGTACACTTCAGGTTTAGAAAAGCACAAGACTCCAACGGCTGAGGGTCCATAGACTGCCTGAAGTACATGCAGTTCTTCAGCTGAAAATGCCATTATAACGGAATGGTCAGAATGAAATTGGGGGAGAAGAAATTAGATGGGCGATGGGGAGAGCCTGCAAGCTGACAGGGATAACTGACATACTTTAGTTAGACCCTTCCAGGACTTAGTGCAATCTCATAATATCCCACATACCCAACAGTGGAGACATGCTCTACTGGTGCACCCAATACGTGGAAAACTGGGTCCATGTCCTATCTACATACCACAGTCCCCAATTCTTCAATATCTACTCACCTGGAAGGAATATGGTGGGACGGATTCTGTCTTATATGCAACTCTAATTGCTAAGATCTTCTTGCAAGCCACCTCAAATGCACTTCATAATTGGAGGGAAGTGCAATTACAGACACAATTCTTTGAGGGGGATTCATTGGAGCCATTAGAAGAACATGATTGAGGGTTAAGGGAGGCCCGTCTGAAAGATAGTTATTTTAAGATACTACATCAATGGCAGTGGACCCCCAAAAGACTCTATGTCTCCTTCTAATCCAACCCTTTTTTCTCTCCTTTTCTCTTTCATGTGTCTTGCTTCTCCTTTTGTCTCTGTCTCCTCCCATTGCTCCCCTCGTCCTCTTCTTTTTGCTTTTCTCTTCTTCTGTCCTCACCTCTCGTCTCCTTACTTGTTTTTTCTCTTTTCCTACTTTTCCTTCCTTTTCTCTAGTTTTCCCTGATCCTTCAATCACACATGTGATCTTTGTTTCTATCATCGCCTTGTCTCATCCCTCTCCCCTTATTCCATTTATCTCTCCCTCCATTTTGCCCTTCTAACTCTCCTGTCCATTAGCCTTTACCTCCCTTTCACCTCTCCTAGAGGCCCTGTCCTTCCCTATCACTCCTTTCCTTTTTTTTCCCTACCTCTCTCTCTTTACTCACTGTTGTTTCCTTTCTCGCTCCTGGACAGTTGCTACAACAAGATTAAACTGGTTTTAGTTAGCATTAGTTTGTACAAAGAAAATCAATCTTTTGGGCCAACATTACCCAGATGAGTGCCAATAATACTACAAAAACGAACCAAAAATTAAAACATTTGACAAAATAAAACTATCAGTCAAAAACAGCACGTTTGGTGTTTTTCATCCATAAATGCCAACTTTAATATAAAGTGATGTGTTTAAAAATGTGTTTTTACAATTAAAAACGGTGTTCCAAATCTTTCTGCACTGAGCAAAATACATTCTTGTTCATTAAAAAAAGATTGGTTGCTTTTCTAACCTTTTGTTAGTAAAGCGCAGTGCTTAATTTGTGCCGGTGGTTTCCGGTGCTTAGCACCGGCACTTATTTCTCAGGGCCGGGTCTATTGACTTATGTGCACCAATCTTTCCAGATACATTTTCTTCGCCTGCACAAGTTGCCCAGAAAGTACAGCTGTGTGTTATATTAATTCTGCACGTAGATGAGAGCTTCTGGCAATGAAGAGGGAGGGGGGGTCACAGGTTGGGCGCTTCTGCAGATGCAGAACAAGCAGATTTAAAAGCTTAACCTTTAAATGTAGGCGGGGCTCAACAATAAACCAATAGAAACACGGACTCCTCCACTTACAGAAACATCCAATGCACTCTAGAAAACACGCACATTTACACCATACGTGCATTCTTCCGTAAATACGACCCCTTAAATAAAAGTCCTCTGTCTAATGCCTGCAGGAGATGCAGTCCCTCAGTACATCACATAGGTAGTACAGGCCGCCGGGCAGATTTACAGACACGGAACCCAGACACGAGATTTGATGTGTTTAAAATGGTAGTGATCGTGTATATTATTTTATAGCAGCTAGACCTTATTTCATTAACTGTATAAATGTGCATATCGCTCTATATGAAACATTGACCTGGTAAAAAGGGCTCAGAAATAGTGCCTCTTTATTTCACTGTAGCTCACGTGACTTCTAATTCAGTCATGTTCATGTCATTCACTGTGACCACGGGCCTGGCCGTACAATTAACCTCATGTAACCCATTTCAGGATGAATTGAGCCTCACTTATAGACCGTACCCCCCTCACAGACAACACCTTCTGTAGACACAGTCCACAATGTCTTTATCCTTGCTCATACAGCTTTCTGCACAGGGACTGGAGCCTCGCTGTCTGTGCAGCCATGTACACAGGACAGCCGGAGAAGAGACAGTCTAGCACAGCAGGATATCTGTGTACACCTCTTCACCTGGGCACACGGAAGAGGTGCCCTGCAGTCTGTGTCGGGAAGCAGCGGGGTTCTACACTATGTAGTAAGCAGCCCCTACCCAGACAGCTCTCCACAGGAACAGGCGCTCCCCTGAGCTATAAAGCCTTGTCTATGCAGGCACACTACTCTAGCACAGCACAGAAGGGATGCCTGCGGTCTGTGCCCGGGAGCACAGGGTCCTACATTACAAAGCACGCAGCCCCATACCTGAACAGTTCCCTACAGGAGTCACACTGAGCTATACACCCATGTCTATGCAGCCACATACACAGGAAAGGCTGAAGAAGTGCTTCATTTGAGCCCGTGGTTGCAGGTGTTTTCCACCAACATTCATTTTTTGGCACCGGGACTTATTTTTTTACATTTCATACTTTGACCAAGATCAGGAGATAGAAAGGCAGAATAGGGGAGGCGGCCAATTTCTGAGTACTTTTGGGCCCCAGCACTTATTATTTTACAAATTAAGCACTGGTAAAGCGCGGTGCGGGGAAGTCTGTGTGCTTTTGTTTAAGTATTCATGTTAATCACAGCCCCTTCACGAACTGTGATTAACATGAATACTTAAACAAAAGCCCACAGTCTTCCCCGCACCGCGCTTTACTAACAAAAGAGTAGAGCAAGTTTAAAAACAAAGTAGCCATGCAGGCCTCCCTCCATTTGTCTTTATCCAAGTCTCCCACCCAGGATGCCCATCTCTGCTGGACCTTCTCAAGGCTGTCAGGGGAATGGATAACTAGCGATTGGTAGATCACAGAAGTTGCCCCTCCACCCAGCCGCCCAAGGAAAATCTTCCCCTCTAACGGACTGAATTCAGGTAATGAATCGTTTGGTAACGCATAAGTTTGCAAGGCGTGGCGCAATTGGAGGTATCGGAAAAACTGCGAGTTAGACAGAGATTATTTAACATTTAACTCTTGAAGCGACATTATATTCCCCCCTTTAAACATCGCCCAGGTACGAGATCCCAATATGATCCCATGGCATAAAACCCTCCAGGGTCGAGAGGTGACCAAGCCATGTCCCCCGCCAAGAGGGGTCATCCCGGTGAGGCGACGGTCCCAACCAGTAAGGCGCAGGGCCGCTCTCCAGCAAAGGAGGGACACCCGCGTACAGGAAGGCAGTGTATCCGGTAGTCGCGATCCATATCAAAGATCAAGCAAGCCATCTATACCCAGTTACTGTATTTCCAGCCGATATGCCGGATCGTCCCACCCCTCGTAAACTAGTCATTAACAAACACCATGTGTGCTGCAAGGTAATATAAGTAGATATTTGATAGACCCAGGCCTCCCTCGAATGGGGTCGTACGCAGTAAAGGAAATGTCACCTTGTGCCTACCACTTGCCCTCACAAAGTTGGTAATCTTAGCAGGCAATGAGCGGAACCATTTGCGGAGGATGGAGTAAGGATAATTACCAGTACGTACAAATAGCGCGGCAAGTACACCATTTTAAAAAGGGCAATACGCCCCATGGGGTTCAATGGCATACTGGCCTAGCGGCCGAGATACCAATCAAGCTGTTGGTCCAGCCCCGGAAAGTTAAGTACCCAGTCCAAATCCAAAATAGGGGACACATGAACCCCTAGATACTTAAAAGAGTTATGCCGAGTAGTAATGTTGGAACATCAAACCCGCCCGAGAGCATCACCGTGCACCTCCACTAAGCAGGATGTGCCTTCATTAACACGGAGCCCGGACGCCTCTCTGTACAGCCAAAGAAGGGTTAGACAGCGGGGCCCAGAGCGTTGCGGGTATTTTAAAAACAGAAGCATATCATCTGCATATAGTGGCACTATGCGGTCCTCAAGACCAATCTCCCACAGCCAGTCCCAGACCTGGGAGTCACAGCGTATAAGTCGCCCCAGGGGTTCTAACACCAAAGCAAACAGTAGTGGAGATAGTGGGCACCCCTGGTGCATACCTCATTTGATGGAGAATGCAGGAGACAATTCCCCATTCACCCGGACCTGAGCAGTCAGGGAATGGTAGAGAAGATGAACCATACGACGGAACCTCTCTCCCAGGCCAACCCGGCAAAGAACTCCATCCATAAAGTCCCAAAACACGGTATCAAATGCTTTGGTGAAATCAACTAATAAGAGGGCCAGAGTGCCATCAAGGTCTGGTGCCCGGGACAGCGCCGCCTGGACCCTCCTAATACAATGGTGCGTGCTACGACCTGAAATAAATCCACACTGATCCGGATGAACCAGATCAGGTAAGGCCTGGCCCAGCCGCATGGCTAACACTTTCGCGTAGATCTTAATATCAGTGTTAATCAGCGAAATTGGGCGATAGGTGGAATAGTTTGTCCCTAGGGAGGCCCCCTTTGGGCAGGACAACGATTGTGGCACAGTCTAATTCTGGTGGAAAGGCCCCCGGCTGTAAAGCAGCTGTATAAAAGTTCAAAAGATGGGGACATAGGATCGCATGGAAGCGCCCATAATATTCAATGGGATACCTATCTGGGACAGCTGTCTTCCCGGCCTGCAACCCTGACACTGCAGCACTCACTTCCTCCAGCGCCCCACTTTCGGCATAGAGGCCCTCCAGCATTGTCTGACTTCCTCTAAGGAGACCTGTCGCAGCTCTGTATGAGCTATAGTGAGGAGATGATGGGCATACTCAGTGGCGAAGAGCAGCTTCCATGCATAGAATTTGAGCTTCCAAATTGGTCAGGTGTGCCACTCTGAGCGTTTATGCCTGTATAATCAGGGAATAGGAGAATCTTCAAGTTGTCGAACCGCAGTTCAGGATGGCTGCGGGCCTCTTGTAATATCACATCACGGTCTTTGAAGTTGAGCAGCCTCAGGATCACAGGCCGCGGGGAGGCCCCATGTGGAGGCCTCCACACCAGGAAGCGGTGCGCCTTTTGATGACAAAAAAGGGAGACAGTTTATTTTCGGGCACCCATGTTTTGAACAAGTCCTCCAGCATCCCTGCCAGGCCTCTCTGCTCCAATTATTACGGTAGGCCAATAAGTCTAAGATTGTTACGCCGAGACCTATTTTCAGCATCTTTCGCCCTCTCTTTCAGGGAGGATACCAAAGCGGACAGTCGAGACATCTGGCTGTTGAGTGTTGAGATTTCATCTTCGGCAGAGAAAACACGGGGTTCAACCTCTGTGGTCCTCTCCACCACGTTCCGCAGATCCCCGTGCAGCGGGGTGAGATCCACCCGGAGACCATCCACTTTGGACTCCACAGCATCCCTGGAGACCTGTATTGCCTTAAGGACCACATCTAGATCCGCCGCCCCCGTTGCACTGAGTCAGGCCGTCGCTCTATCGAATCCTCAACATGTTCATGAGGAGCGATTGGTGGGACCGTGTACTAATCCATTTTCGTTTGGGCCTGAAGTTGCTGTGGAACCTTCCCTCATCCCATCCTGCGGGGTCAAGGGTCCAACGACCAGGTAGGGAGAGAACAGGAGCATCACCAGGTCTGGGCCCAGAGCGGCCCAAGTAGGGTGCGTGGGAACTGCGACCAGCCGGACCACCAGACAGCAAAGCCTCAAGAGTAAATGTCGGAGAGGAGGGGAAAGGAGATATCCGTAACAGCCCACAGAGTGCGCGGTAGGAGGATCCCCGCTCAGGCCACTGCCCTTGACCCACTCCCCAGGAGCCCCTTGCCGATCCCCCAACTCCCAGGAGAGAGTAAGTCAACGGCAGTTCACCTCTGACACCTGAGTTCCTCACCCATGGTCCCGGCTTAGTCCTCAGGCACACAGCCAATCCGCACTCTCCGCCACTCCAGACACCGTGGATTCAAATCGGAGTGCCACTGTCACAGGGTTCAGGGGGTGTCCCCCACTGCACCGGATCCAGGTCGGCCAAAGTTCACCCCTCTCTGCTTGCCCCTCAAGGTGCTGGTGAAACGCCCCGCAGTTCACCACTGCGGCCGCCTGCCACACGCAGCTCGGCCAGGCCTGGTCCACCCTCCAGCCTGGCAGGTAGGTATTTGTAACCCCATGGGCCTAGTTCAGTAGGCCACCGCAGCCGCCTCCATATTCGGCCCTCCGCTGTTGCCGTAAGTCTCCTCACTGCAAGTCTCCACACCGCGGGCTCCCACCCCAGGGGCCTAGCGGCCCCACACGCACAGTCCAGGTAGAAACAGGGGGGAGGAGAGAGGGAGAAGGGGACCTCCGTCCACGTGGGCCGATGCGTGGGTCTCACCTCAAGGCCGACCACACACCACCACTCGATCACTGCTGACATGCCCAGCCGCAGCGGAGTGCTGCACTGGGTGGCTCCGTGAGTCTCCGCGAGTCGCTCCTCTGTAGGTCGCCAATGAGGATAGCCCAGGCCTCCGTCAAATCAGTCTAGCTCCCCACCACGGGACCACTGCAGCCGGAGCCAATCACCACCTGGCCACCGCCGGGCTCTGGCAAGGCCCACCAAAGCAGTACACGCCACCTGGCCGGAACCTCACACTCCAGTCCAGCTCCACTGCTGTCGGGGGTCCGGCCGCCCACGCCACAAACACAGAACAGGCTTCTCTCACCGAGCCCGGCGGCTCTACGTCTCCGCTCGAACCCCGTGGAGGCCGAGCAACACAGCAGGCCTCCGCCCTTCAGCAGCAGTCCGGCGGCCCCGGATGATCCAAGAAGGGGCCTCTTCGGTGGCCCAGAGCCCCGTAAGGAGCCCCGTCACCCAGAGGGTCAGGAAGAACGTTATTGCAAGGCAGGATGACGACGGATCTTCTTCGGACGATGGGAGCAACTCTAAGGCTCTACCGCCATCTTGGCCGCCTAGGCCACTCCCCCTTTGTCTTACCATTTTAAAACTGACATCCTCATCATGGGTCTCGAATGCAACACCATCCGGTGTGCAGTATATTGTGCAATTTAACTTACACAACAAATCTCTTCCTAACAGATTTACTGGGCTAGTATCGCAAATCACAATTTGATGCTTCTCCTCAAAGGCTCCTATTTTTACTGGAACTTCTTTTGAACTATAATTTAGCATTTGTTTAATTGTAACCCCTACTACTTGGATCGTTTTCCCTGAGAGAGGTACGTCTGGTACTTCCACTGTTCTAACTGTGGAACGGGTAGCTCCTGAGTCAATTAGGAAAGACACATCATGACCATAAACATTTGCGTCTACATACGGGCCACTTTGATCTATCTCTAAGACTGCGCCAAGTACTCGATCTTCTTCCTCTCTCAGGCACCATCATTGTGAATTATCACAAGCTAACTCGTCAGTTTCAAATAAAGGATATTGACCTATAACGTCCTGATTCTGATTTTAGAATTTCGGCATTGCATTTTGGAATTGATTTGCATTAAACTTTGGCATCTGATTTAAATTAAATTTGGGACTCCCCATTTGGGCATCATCTGAGCTTGATTTTGCATTGGAGTCTGCATTTGCTGTGCAGGCATTCTCTGACCTGTCATACCTTGTTAATGTTGCATTAATCCTCCAGCATTTACAGGATTAACTCAACATTCTTGTTTCCAATGACCCACCAGATTACAAACATGACAAGCAGTAACCTTTTTCATAGCAGCAATATCTGTCCCAGATCCCACACCTGCGGGAACACCTCTACCTCTGCCATGGGGCATTCGCATTCCATTTTGATTTCCTGCAAATCCAGTCTGTGGAGCAACCAGTCCTTGCATCATTCCCTACAAGGGTTCTGAAAACCTTTCTGAGCCAATCTTGTCTGAGCCAACATGAATTCCCCCTTTATTTTCCTCTGCTTCATGTCCAATTCATCACCGCAATACTTTGCATAATGCAAGATCTCATCTAGTGTCTTTGTCTGCCAGCAGATAACACTTTGCGTAATGTGAGCACTAATCTCAAGTTCAATCCTAGAACAAACTGAGACACAAAAATCCCCTTCAACTCTTGTGTAGTCCTTTTAATCTTTAACTAATCAGTACCCCTGGGAGGTATTTTTCATTTAAAAAATGTCGTAACAGCTTCATATTTTTCCATCACCGCTGGTGAAGGTGCACCGGTTCCTCACTCTCTCTCTCTGGTTCTGCTTTTGGCCACTGCACTGCTACCTTACATTCTTCCCACATATCAGCCGGCACCACAATGTCAAGAAACATATTAAAGTCTCTCCACATCATCTTCAAAATCTTTATAACCTTTCCATTCCATTCAATAACTTTATTTCGGTACCACTGCACTGGTTTGTCTCTCAATTTTGGAAAATTATTCGTAATTGCTGTCAAATCACCTCTATTCCATGCAACATGTACGTAGGTACCTCCAACTACTTCCCTCAATGGATATGGCGCTGCCTCATCCAACTCATCCTGCTTTCCTTCTGCTTCCCTCTTTTTCTTTTCATACTTATTTGCCCATCTAAGTTCAAATTTTCCACATCCTTTCATCTGCGTATGCATTTAACTAGTTCAGTAATGTGCAAATGTATTCCTGTAATCCTCATGTTTTCTATTGCTTGATCATCCAAGTCGACTCTATAGCTACGATGCAGGTTTAAGTTATTGGAAAGGTCCACATTGTACTTCTTCGCTATCCCTGCCAATCTGCATTTATCATAGCAGGTCTCTAAGTAATCTCCTTACACAGGTAGTTTAGATCATGTCTCTGGTACTGATCTATTTGATCAAACAGCAGGCAACCCTTGCTCAATTCTTCCATTTCTATTTTTAATCTAGGAATATCCAATGGTTTCTCATTTCTTGTCTCTATTTCTTTTAGGGACTCTGTGACTTCTGCCCTTCTCTCCCTCGTAATTTCTTCAAGCCATGCAAGTAACCCTCTATCTTCATTGCCAATTAAGTCATTTGAAGCTAAGGGAGTCGTAAAGACTAGGGTTCCTCCTCCATCTACTAGAGCTTGCACAATTTGTTGGGGTTTTCACAGAATTATCTGTGTATTTTGGGTTGTCTGTTCATTTCCAACAAGCGGTGTTGTTAAGACATCTGGCATTCTCTCAATTTGGGGTGGTGCAGTAGGAACCACTGAGGTGCAACTGGATCAGTATCAATAGGAAGCACAGCTATTGGTGGTCTCACAACTAATGGAGCTATTTGCAAAACCTCTAAGGGTCTATCAACAGGAAGTGAATCTGAATTCACTGGACCTGTAGCTATGGTTTGATTGGCACCGGCACTTATCTCTCCTGGATCAGTATATTTTACAGGTGGTGGTCGGAAATACAACTCACTGTTCTAATATCTCATCTCCCTAATCAGTATCGAACTCATCTTTCTCCTGCTTAGTGGTATCCTTACTCTTCCTTGTACCTTCTGATGTGAGAACCGGATATAATCCCGTTCCTTCAATGATAGCCTTCCTCCATCTACACTGTTTCTCATCCCACAGAGTATTTGCATAATTTTGCATTGCTCTTCCTGTCCTTCTCTGATACTTCTCCTTCTCTTTTTCCCTCGCAACCTTTTCCCAAGTATTAAAAGCCTCTTATTGAATGGGTCAAGGTGATGTCTTCATCTCGTACAATTTTCCCTTCAAATGATCTAGGATTCTGGTATTAAATGTCCCATACCTTGGAAATCTTAAAGCATCCTCATTTATGTAATCATCTCCCATTGTTTTAGGCATAGACATGAATTTAATCCAAGTTTGGTAGTCATAATGTATGCCAGAGTACCCTGAGGAGGTGCTTCCTCACCATTTCGTACAGGAATAGTGACATCTCCCCTGTCAAATTTCTTAAAATCCTTAAAACATTTCATAACAACAGTCAAAATTTCAAATTGTCACGCAAAGCCAAATGTTTTGATTCTATTCTGTATGCGTCAAATTTTGTACACCAATTAAACGACAGTTTCAAATTTCATGCGATTCTTTATCAAACCCAAAGAAAGAACTCAAATCAACAATGTCCAGTCACAGCGGGGCATAAAAAACCTACTAGCCAATGGCAGTGCGAAGATAACTAACCGTCCAATACCAGCGCAAAACACTATGACGTAGAACTCACTCCTTGCAGCAGCTCACCCTCCTTTACAATTTTTCTTCACATTAACACACTCTTTCAAATAACCTCTTAAATAACTTCTTGTTTGCTCTTCTACGGAAAATCTAAGTATCACAGCCACTCAAGAATAGTCTACACTCGCAGGTGACTTCTCGACCAGAGAAAATCCACACAAATTAATGCAGCTTCACCCGTTTGCGCAATAAGGTTCAACTAACATTAACAGAGATTAATTTTTTGACTTCAATGAGCCTGCAATTCTACGTCTCTTTTTCTACAACTTTTCAATATTTCTCATTACTCACTCATACAACCTGAAAAGACTATACTCAAAACCACAACATATTCACCCTATTAATACTCACACCTTCAAAACCGCAACCCCCAAACCGCAACCGCTTTCCCACTCAGTCTGGATATGGACACTGGAAACTGGAATCAGGGGTTATTTTAATATAGCTTGGATACTATTTTTAATGCTCCATTCAGGGTGTGAACCATCCTCTGTTACCAGAAACTGTGGGCACCTGAGGATTAGCCAAGAATGTTTTTTAAGACTAAACACCCAACTTGCAGATTTTGGCCTTTGGGAAATCCTAATGGCTCTTGAAAGGTCAATGGACCTTTGCCACCATATTAGAATGGATCGAGAACGAAGACATAAACTATGCATATATCATCAACGATAAGATAATTAATGTTCAGTCAATGATGAGAGATTGATGTAGTTTCAACACCTTTATTTATCTTAAAAGATTAGTATTGTTTGGTCATCTTTATTCAGATTTGTTGGTTCACAGAAATATCAATAAAAGATTTATTAGTGCATACATCAATACAAAGGGTTCCATAAAGGAAAATTGTCACTTAGCTAGCTAAAGAACCTAACCTACTCTAAATGAAACCCATGAAGAGTTCTTTTCATAAAAGAGCAAGATTCAGAATATAAGATGAAAATCCCATAAAGAGTTGTTCTGGAAACTCAGCCAAGTTCCCTACAGCTGCAATAGCAACTGTCAATAATAGAATGCTCTTTGCAGTAGCATTGATCAGATAAGGGTATTTGGATAAAGAAGAATAAAGTCATCTTTAGCAGTAGCTGTCGGCAACAGAAGTAAAAGACCAACTCTCCAGTAGAAGAGCCGCAAGGCAGGGAAAAAGAGATCTGGATCAGAGTCTGAGACGGTCTTTCCTAACTAGCTAGGAACACTCATTAATATAAAATCATACAATAATGTATTGAAACTTATTAGACATCCAATGGAAACCATTCCACCGATGGTGTCGTCAACTAACAATGATTCTTCTTCCGATTCCCACTGTAAACATTCATGCAGATATAGTGTAAAACATTGTTTCAGGACTTTGTTACATGGAGGAAAGTTCTCATGAGAACCTCCTTACCTAAGCTAAAAAGATGGGCTCTATGTCCATTGTGAATACAAAGTAAGTCGGATATGATGGGGGCAAACTAGCAATATTATTCTGTGAAGCAATCATTAAATATATCTAAATCATCATTTATTCAAGCAGTCACAGCAAAGCTCATTGTATTTAGGTAGGTGATCTAATATGATGTGATGAAGCTAGAGAAAAACAAGTCAGCACATTCTTAAGCAAGTTGCTGATGCTAGGCAAATTGTTCTAAATAAACGTCTATTGAGCTATGAGCATGAGTTGAGAGAAAAGGCTTTTAGGCTTAACTAAAGGGACATATTTAAGCATTTAAGAATGATTGCCTAGTACAACATTTTTCTACATAAGTTTGTATACACTTTTACACTTTATTAAACACACTTTCCCATATATATATATATATATATATATATATATATATATATATATATATATATATATATATATATATATATATATATATATATATATATATATATTTTATATATATATATATATATTTATATATATATATATCCCAAACCAAAGTCTCGTCACAAGACCGCCGCTCACTTCCCAGGCGGGTGCTGCCGCTAAGCGGTGACGGACCGCTAATATTGCTTCCCAGACACAACATCTGACATTGACAAAGGCCGTAATGGCCGAAACGCGTTTGTCAGCTACGGTGGATCTGGAACAATAAAGCGTATTGAAACTACTCGTGAGTGCGCCGCGTACTTTGTGTCAACGAAGTGTCTGGGAAGCTATATATATATATATATATATATATATATATATATATCCAAAAGAAAGCTGCTCTCAGCATTGAGGCGCCTCACACTTCGTGCTTGAATACCCTTTATTGGAGCTTTCACAGGGATGGAACAGCGTGCACCCAAACAATTACTTCAGCCCTCATCTTCCATACGCGTTTCGGGAGCAATCTCCCTTGATCACTGGAACAGGCAACATTGGGGCAAGGCAACAGTGTTCACAGCGCAGCTGCGCTGATTTAAACGTTTCCGCCCAGTGGGCGTGAGCAGCAAGTGCATGATGGTAACTGGAGTTCTCTCAAAGTGATGTTGCCGTGAATCCCCCTAAAACAATAAAAATTCCACAGTGGGCAGTTTGCGATTGCACCCCATTCACAGCCCTGAAATTTCAAACTCCAACTGGACACGGAGATCCTGCAGCGTCTCTTCTTCTCCCACGCTGCGGACCGGCTCTTCCGCCGTAGGGCGCCTCGCGGTCCGAGCCAACCGCAATATATCCAAAAGAAAGCTGCTCTCAGCATTGAGGCGCCTCACACTTCGTGCTTGAATACCCTTTATTGGAGCTTTCACAGGGATGGAACAGCGTGCACCCAAACAATTACTTCAGCCCTCATCTTCCATACGCGTTTGGAGCAATCTCCCTTGATCACTGGAACAGGCAACATTGAGGCAAGGCAACAGTGTTCACAGCGCAGCTGCGCTGATTTAAATGTTTCCGCCCAGTGGGCGTGAGCAGCAAGTGCATGATGGTAACTGGAGTTCTCTCAAAGTGATGTTGCCGTGAATCCCCCTAAAACAATAAAAATTCCACAGTGGGCAGTTTGCGATTGCACCCCATTCACAGCCCTGAAATTTCAAACTCCAACTGGACACGGAGTTCCTGCAGCGTCTCTTCTTCTCCCACGCTGCAGACCGGCTCTTCCGCCGTAGGGCGCCTCGCGGTCCGAGCCAACCGCAATATATCCAAAGAAAGCTGCTCTCAGCATTGAGCGCCTCACACTTCGTGCTTGAATACCCTTTATTGGAGCTTTCACAGGGATGGAACAGCGTGCACCCAAACAATTACTTCAGCCCTCATCTTCCATACGCGTTTCGGGAGCAATCTCCCTTGATCACTGGAACAGGCAACATTGGGGCAAGGCAACAGTGTTCACAGCGCAGCTGCGCTGATTTAAATGTTTCCGCCCAGTGGGCGTGAGCAGCAAGTGCATGATGGTAACTGGAGTTCAGGTTGGATCCCTGTGAAAGCTCCAATAAAGGGTATTCAAGCACGAAGTGTGAGGCGCCTCAATGCTGAGAGCAGCTTTCTTTTGGATATATTGCGGTTGGCTCGGACCGCGAGGCGCCCTACGGCGGAAGAGCCGGTCCGCAGCGTGGGATAAGAAGAGACGCTGCAGGATCTCCGTGTCCAGTTGGAGTTTGAAATTTCAGGGCTGTGAATGGGGTGCAATCGCAAACTGCCCACTGTGGAATTTTTATTGTTTTAGGGGGATTCACGGCGACATCACTTTGAGAGAACTCCAGTTACCATCATGCACTTGCTGCTCACGCCCACTGGGCGGAAACATTTAAATCAGCGCAGCTGCGCTGTGAACACTGTTGCCTTGCCCAAATGTTGCCTGTTCCAGTGATCAAGGGAGATTGCTCCAAACGCGTATGGAAGATGAGGGCTGAAGTAATTGTTTGGGTGCACGCTGTTCCATCCCTGTGAAAGCTCCAATAAAGGGTATTCAAGCACGAAGTGTGAGGCGCCTCAATGCTGAGAGCAGCTTTCTTTGGATATATATATATATATATATATATATATATATATATATATATACACATATATATGCATATATATATATATATACATATATTAATATATTATTTGCAGCATTAAGAAGGATTCTTTCACGTTTATGCAGCAAGCGCTTTTTTCTACGTGTCATTTTCTATGTGAAAAAATTCTGCAGCAGTTTAAACGCATTCTAAAGTGCAATTCTAACATAGTCTGTAAGTTGAATTTTCATTTTAGAAGACATTTCCTCCACTAATCAGGCCTACACTTGTTAACTTTGGCTGAGGGTTTTCACAATAAATAAGCCACTGCCTATTGACTTTGATAAACTTCATTGATACATCTGCAAACCCTTCATGGTCCAACAAGCTTTAAATACATACATGGCACCGAGAAGCTACCTGCAGGGGGAGCAGGCATTACGGTTTGACTCAGGGATGTTCTCTGCATGTGCCACGCCGGGAAACATATTTTGTGCGAACCACAGCCTCACCCAGCCTCGCAACACTCTTCTGCTTCTTCTAGGTCTTCCTTTATCAGGCCAAGCAAACCAACCAACCACCCTAATGAAAGAGAGCCCACATAGAGGCACAATGACAATCCTTAAAAGAAAGACTCACAAAGATAAGCACAAGTCCTCAATGAGGGACTTAGGTGTTCCTGGTGCACCAGAATTCCGGGGCCTGGCGGTGAAAGGGTGGCAATCCTGTGTAGGGTCAATGGGGGTTTTCCTCATTTAAATGAAAAGGAAATCAGAAATAATATTAAAGACAGTGTGGTGGGTATATTATGGCAATATCTCTTTAATTCTGTCCTGGCTGAAGCAATAGGAAATGACCACAAACAAAAGTCTTATGATGTCATCAAAAGTATAAAGGAGCTGGCATCTCAGCAAATGCTGTAACTTGTTGCCAAACAATGCAGGAACAGAGACAATGAGACTGAACATAGACCAAGCTGGAAGGTCTCAATTTAGGTTATCAAGCAGTTAATTGGAAGAAGAGAAAGATGAGCTTCCATAGGTATCTGCAGGAACCAGAGGAAACACTGAGGTGCCTGAATGGGTCAGTATTGATTTATAAAGATCCTGTTAAAGGAAAAATCGTGAGAAAGTGACAACGTTTCCATAAAAATGTATTGATAAACAGTGTTAAAATACTTCTCATTAAAACAGAAAACTAATGGTATACTTATTGACAACGTGTACACCAAAGGGAAGGGTAGGAAGGATATTACACTTACCTCATTGTCCTAAATACAATTTTAGATGCCCTATTCACTGAAGTGAGTAAAATCCCCATTATATCACAAGACAATGAGGCAGTACAATATGGACTGCATGAGACCAATCAGCAGCTCTAAGAATGTCTTCCAGTATTCAGCCAGCGAAGCAGCTCTTGATTCCATGACTTCACGAGTAGAATGGGCACCATAGGTGGAAGTATTAACTCCTGTGGCGGTCATAGTTCGTTTTACCCATTTGGCCAAAGCGGTACAGTAATCTATAAGGTTCTTAAAGAAGATATGAAGATGATCAGAAGAACAATAAGAAGTATGGGAAATATACTGTTGAAGACAGGATACAACACAAGTGCAGGAAAGGTTGGTAAATAAGTATAGAGGACAGACCGAGAAGCTTGTCTTGAGCTGAAATGTAGAACATTGAACCATCAGGTTAGAAGTGAAGACCAAACAGGGTGAGGGCTCTAATGTCTGAAACTCTTCTACAGGAACTGAGCACTCAGGAATCTCCTTCACAGATGGGAGCAGTGGATGAGTGCCTTTGACGACTCGGACTGATGAGAGACCTGTGTGACTCTCTGAGAGCTCGCTATATTGACACGCCTTTGGATGGTTCATCTACACTATCTACACACAATCTACTTCACACCACAGAGGCTCGTGAAAGGCGGATTGCGTGCTGAACTCACGTGCGCCCACTGCATGTACCCCGAGGCAGACTTCTTTCACATGGTGTGGCAATGCCCAAGTATAGCTGAATACTGGAAGAAGATCTCTCATACCCTAACGTGAATTATGGAACAACCAGTTAAATTGTCACCTAAGACGGCCCTCCTGGGCCTTCTGGAGGATGTGGGAGGTACCTGAAGGGACCGTGAGCCAAATGGAACATCACACGCAAATGGGCTTCCTCGGAACAGGCGGCGCCCATTATCCGCATGACTGGAGCCTACTCCTAAGGCTCAGGGAGATGGAAGTAGAAGCGCACTCCACGCGCTGTATTGTGCAGGGGCCTACACCTTTGGGCAACCGGTTTTTCAGCACTTTCGAAATGTGCTTTGATTAAAAATAAAATCAAGCAGAACCAAGCTCTCCGCCTGCACTCAGCCCCAAGAGCAGAGGCAGAGAGTGTGAAGCGCTTCACCAGCGCTGAATTACAGAGGGCACAATCCATGAGTGCTCAGCCTGTCTCCCACCTGAAGACAGCGCTCTTCGCCACAAGTCCAAAAGGGCAGAGCTGGGCACAGGCAGGCCAGCATGCAGGGCCTCCCAGCATAGGGCAGCCCCTCTTGGGTCCCACGGCGGTTACTCCTGGGAGACTGCTCTCCAAATCCAAGTCAGTTCAACAGACATGGGGTCACAGCCCCAATATTTATACCACCAAGTGTCTTTCTTCTTCCCCCTGGCACAGGGCTCTGTGCCCAGTCCAAACCAGTTCTGGGGGGGCACTTACACATATCTTTTCAAGTGCACCACCACCTCTATTGTTAGTGTAGGCCCTGGCCCCAGACACACCACAGGGGGGTGGAGCCATCATTGTGGAAGGCGGGCACAGCCCTATTCAGGTTCAGGTGCTACTCCTTCCACTACTCCAAATGCAGATCGGGCCTATTCACCCTAGCGCTGACTCACCCAGACCTTCTGGATCCACTGCACCTCCCCAGCCCCTGTCACTCCAAGGCCAGACAGTCAATACACAACAGGCAGGCACAAAGACACATAGCACACAGAAATGCCCACTTCTAAAAGTGGCATTTCTAAAATAGTAATAATAAATCCGCGAACACCAATACGCAGCATTTATCACCACTATTCCAAACATACCAAACTTGATCACGCTACCCCTCTCAGATCAGGAATTACCACTGAAGCACATATCAGGGAATCCCCAATGCATTCCTATGAGAGTGCAGCCTCACAGCAGTGAGAAACCAAATAGGCTGTTTGTCACTACCAGGACATGCCACACAGTTAAGGCACATGTCCTACCTTTTACCTACACCGCACCCTGCCCATAGAGCTAGCTAGGGCCTACCTTAGGGGTGACTGACAAGTAGTAAAAGGGGAGTCACGGACGTGGCAACCACTTTATGTGCCACGTCACAGCGGCAGTAAACTGCGATCGCAGGCCCTGCAATGGCAGAGGCCTGAGACAGGTTTGAAAGGCTACTTTGATGGGTGTCGCAAGCAGCGCTGCAAGCCCACCAGTAGCTTTTAATTTACTGGCCCTTGGTAAATGAGATACCACTTTACAAGGGACTGATAGGTAAATTAAATACGCCAAACAGGTGTAGACCAATCTTACCAAGTTTATCATAGAGAGCACATGCACTTTAACATTGAACAGCAGTGATAAAGTGCCCAGAGTCCTAAAACCACCAACAACAGCTCAGAAAAAATACCGGAGGAAGGCAAAAGGTTCTGGGATGACCCTGTAAAAAGGGCCAAGTCTAACAGTGGAGATATTATCGACTGTTAAACTAGCTGAACCATGAACGTAGAGATGTGGTGGGTCTGTACAAAGAGGGCTACGAAGTGGGGTGCAGGATGGATGCAAAGTTATTCTGTTGTGTTATGTTTGATGTACACGCTTACATTTAAACCAATAAAATTTGACAATAGAAAAAAAAGAAATGAGGCACAAGGATGTGCGACTGAAGGAAAAATACATTTAGAGAGAGTGAGTAAATCAGAAAATTGAACGATAAAAGGGAGAGGATAATGGAGATTTCTCAAGTAGAAGGGTAACATGGAAGGGGAGGTGGCTTGAGCGTGAATTACCAGAATATCAGTTAAAAAATATTGTGTGACATGAATATTGTTTAAAAAATATTGTAATTACCAAAATATTATAGAACAGAATATCTATGGTAAAAATATATATTTTGTTGGTATAGAAATCATTTTCAAGAATATTGTTGTATTTAATATTGTTTACTTTAACATACCTATGAAAAATTGTTTTAAAATTGATTTAATACATATTAATTTAATCTGTCAGGATTGTTAGCATAATTGTTAAACATTTTTATTTATAGTTTGGAATTTTAAATGTTTAATGTGTTTTAAAATGTAATTAGTAATTTATAATGCAATAGAGGGTCATTGGGTTTGTAGGGAAATAGGTTGACAAATTAATTAAATATTATATAATATAACTTTAATGTTAATTCTTTTTGATTGTTAATTAAATATTTAATTGATGATTAATTATTTAAATTGTTTAGTTGTTTAATTGTTACTTTATTTGTTTAAGTTTAATTTGTTAATTTTAATTTAAATGTTTAAATTTATGTTAGTGATTTACATTTTAGTAGTGGTGTGTTGGGTTTGTATGGGAAAATGCAGAGCAGTTAATTAAATTATAATTTATTTAATTTACATACACTTTTGTATTGTAAATTAATTGTTTAATTGATTAATCATTCTTTAAATTGTCAAATTATTTAATTATTTTATTTATTTAACTTTAATATGTAAATTCTAATCTACATTTTATCTTTGTATAGTAATTTATTATTTAGTAGTGTGTTGTTGGGTTTGAGGAGGAATAGGATGGGAAGTTATTAAAATTATATTTTTTAAATTATATGTTAATTGTAATAGGTTTTTTGTTTATACTTAATTATGTATATTTCTAATTGTTTATTTATTATGTACATGATTTGTTTTATTTTCATGTATTTATTCTTTTATTGTTACATTTGTAATATTAATATTTGTAAAATGTAGTTTTTAATTTTTAACATTGACATATTCCACAGTGCTCCACCAAATGCAGGGATACTGTGTTCCGCTGCCGATAAGGTTGTATTAAAGGGAAAGTGCTGGGCTTCAGAGCGGTTACATTTATTATTCCCAGTCTAGTCTAAGCAACAGTAGGGAAAGTGTTGGACTTCTCAGGGGTTACATTTACAAATGCAGGGAAACAAACCACACTCACTTGTAAGTGCTGAAACATCAAAATTTATAACAGGAAAATTGTTCTGATCGGTACTACTGTGCAATCAGTGTGTACATGGAAGTTGGCACAATAGATGAGGTGTAGTGCCCTTCATGAACAGTTTTTCCCTGAACGTCAAGTTAAACAAGAAGTCTAGTTTAAAATAAATTTTTGTTTTTACTTTTTAGAAAGGGTAAGTATTTCAAGAATTGACAATGTTGTAATAATTACTTTCTGCCCAGATGAAGGAAAAGACGTTGCTTGTGAAACACGTTATTTGGCATAAGGTTTTGTTGACAAAGATTTACAATAGAGTTATGTTTTTTCGATTGTGCAATAAACAGACGACTGTTGTGGAAAATTCTTGTGTCTCCTATTTTTGTTTTTTTGTGTAATGTTAGAAGGACTAAGGAAGCTCAAGTTTTACACACAAAAAAACAGAGGCAATTGCAACATTAAGGTAATAAATGATGTTAACACCCCAAGACCAGAGCAGTAACGCTTAAACGGTAGCCATGTTACATCCTCGGCATCATTAAATTTATACGCTTAAATCTAGCTGAGCCTTTCCCACCTATCATGTCTAATCTATCTCACTAAACGCACTACACTAATGGACCAGGACAGAGTCTCTCTTTGACTTCATTACCTATCATGTTCTGCAGATTGAGTGCTGCAGTAGCCCAATCGGGAAATACCATTATACATCATTTTCATACTTAAAATATCTATTTAAAAATTACCTTAGTCAAAACGAAACATTGCACAAAAATGGGGGGTGGGAGAGATGCCGGGAATTAAAGACTGGATTGCTGACATGGACAGAGCTATGGTTGCGGAGAAAGATGTGTGCAAGCACAGAGGCTGCCCTAAAAAATGGGATTGTAAGTGGATTGCTTGGAATACATACAGGGGAGAAATATGCTTGTCTCCAACTGTGGAGCTACGGCGTAGTGAAGGCAGATTGTATGACCCTTTAAATGCTGAGGGCGAGACATTGAAATGAAGAGTCATGGTGGTATCAACATGTGTGAAAAATAATATATACATATCTTGTACCTGATTGTATGTTTTTGATAAACTGCATTCTTGTGCTTTTTTGTTTTGTTGACCAATAAAAAAAGTTAAAAAAAATAAATAAATAATAAATTACCTTAGTATTGTAATAGGTTAGTTTTTGAGAATTTGAATAATCACTTTTTCTTTTCAAAGATAACAGAGGTTTTTCAGAAGTCGTCAAAAGAACAAGGAAGCTGCATTTCAGAAAATGAAATCACCCACATGTAATAATAAACACCTTTGAAAGAAGTCTTTAGACACGATTCCCAAGATGTTTGGCACAAATTTCTGATTTTCATTGTTTTTACAGAACCTCCCGTAGGGCTGAAAATCTCTGATAGTTTTCAGGCATGACCGTTTCAGGTAAAAGCAGTGGGGCGGGGCGTGGCGGGAGACGGAGGAAGTCGACAGATGACGGAATAGTTATTTATTGATTTTATTTTCCCTATTCCGTCATCTGTCGACTTCCCCCCGCCCCCGTCCCGCCCCACGACTCTTACCTGAACCGGCCGTGCCTGATAGTTTTATATTTTCATGCATTCTCACAAACGTAAGTATTTTCATATGAGGAATCAGATATATAATTCTGCGTGTGGAAAGTAACGTAAATGTGCATTAGTGCATTTGCTTTTTGTTACTTTCTTCACTGGGGGAGAATGTGCACCATGGGTAAAAAGCGCTTCCATTGGTTATATTGCAGAATACTAAGTACAAAAATATGGTTGTACAAAATATTGTGACCCGAATATTGATTACCCTAATATCGTGAAGGTAGGTATATTACCTACATTGCCGTCACCAGTTGGTAGTTGTGGTTAGGACCTAGTTTCCATAAGAAAAGCGTTTTTTGTTTTGCCAATAACTTTGGCGCCGTTTGACGAATCCTCACAAAATTTTCAAAATCAGTTTGCCACTCACTTCAGCTGCTGTCTTGAAAGTTTCAGGTGATCCTTCAAGCGGGGGCCGAGAAAAAGGGGGTGGGGGTTCGCAAAACGCGTTTTCCCCATGTTAATTTCCATAGGAACTTTAGACATGGCTACAGCCAGAACTGCTGAACGGAATTACAGCAAATTTGGCAGAAGGGTAGATGTTGGTCCAGGGAAGTGCCTTTCTGTGATTTGGGGGCTCATTACGATGTCGGGCGGAAAGCCTCCGCCCGACAGTCGGAATCTCCCCGACTGCGTCGGAGCCTTTCCGACCGACTCGTTCGGTTTACAGTCCGACCGCCCCATTACGATGTTCGAGGTCAGAATGCACACCGGCCACTTATTCCGACCCGGTTCCGAGCTGCACTGTAACCCCCTATAGACTGCGTTCCAGCCGTCAGATTACGATGTCGGTTTCCAACAGCCTTTCCGCTTCGGCCTGTCCGACACGGAAAGGCTGACGGAAAGTGACTTTGGGGGCCCCTGGCAGGGGCCCCTGGCCCCCGCGGCCTACGGTTGGTGGCTGAGGCGTACCTAAGGTACCCCCCTGTGAAACCCTGCACTGTGTGGCAGGCAGCATAGGGTGCATGCCACAGGGTGCAGGGTTTTCCACACACACCCCATTTCCTCATAGGAGCCTGTGTTACGGGCGGTTCTCAGGCGTAACACGAGCTCCCATAGGAAACAATGGGAACCCGACCGAACAGTGTTCGGTTGCATCGTAATTCGGTGGTCGGAACCGCCGACCGCAAGTCGGTCGGTCCCGAATCCGAGACGGTGTTGAGCGGAGGATTCCCGCCCGACATCGTAATGAGCCCCTTGACGTAAATCCATTCAGTAGTTGTGGAGTATATATAATAAATGTTCAATAGTATATATAGGGACGCAGAGGATCTATGACCCCCCCCAGATCTCATGCTGAGATCTGATTGGCTGCCAACACTTCAAACCAGAAAGTGTTGGCAGCAATTTTGGGACTCAGAAAAAACATTAAAAAAAAGGAAAAGGGAACAGTGTAGGAATACCCTGAACCCCCTAGGCCTCTTGGGGGTTCCCACAGGGCCAAAAAAGCAGTTTAAAAAAAAAAAAAAGTATGCGGGTGCCGTGTTGGATCCATGGCTCCAGCCGAAATGTTTAAAAAAAAAAAAAAAAAAAACACGGGCTCCTGCGCTTCTCTACTAATACGCCCCGGGTGGGCCAGATCCCGGGGGATGTGGAAAATAAAGGAGGGGGGCATATAAATGCCTGAGGGACCACCACCTCTTCGGGGATTTATGCACAATTAAAGGAGGGCCTCTCAGACCCGCCCCGGGCACCTCTACCCCCGTGGTCTCATTAAAAAAATAAATAGGAGAGGCTTCGTGGACCCCCCATGCCCCAGGGACCACCACCTCCACAGGGCATTTACATTTTTAATGCGGGGCCTCAGGGACCGGGATCACCACCTCCAATTTCTTTCTTTAAAAATGGGAGGGGACGGTGGGAGTATGGAAGACGGCTATGGATAGGAGCATGGGGATAGAGATTACAGTCTTTCAGGCAAGGGGCTGCCCCCAGAAGCATGGTAGGATCTGGCGGCGGTGGGCAGATTATCGGGGCATTTTTTTACCGCCTATACGGCCAGCTGACGACCTCAATGAGGGGGTGGTACCATCATATGGGTCTGAGATATAGTGGAAGGTCCCTACTCTCTGCACAGTTCCCCTCCCCCATTTGTAAATAGCCAGGCCCCAGGGGATGGGGTCCTCAGGGCTGAAATTGACCCGGGAAGGGGGGGCTGCGCAGTCCCGCCTCCCCCACTAGTATTTAAATGTGTTTAAAAGACCGGGTCCTGGGGGATGTGGTCCGGGGCCCTAACCCCTTTCTTAACCACTCTGCAAACGGGCCTTCTGGTGCACAACATGTTGGGGGATGATGTCCCCTGTGCAGGTGAGGGCCCTTGGGGGCCAACAACCCCTCCTGTTATCTCCAGTAAGTCCCGTGTGGGATTGCTAAAATATAATCAGAGGCCTGCCCCCTTTCACCACCACTCTGCAAACGCACCTTCTGGTGCACTACTAGTAGGGGGATGAAGTCCTCTTGGCTCCCGAGGGTCCTTGGGGGCCAACAACCCCTCCTGTTACCTCCAGTAAGTCCCACACAGCAGGATTGCTGAGAGGTCTTAGGAGGCCGCGCCCCCTTTCTCCACCACTGTGCAAATGCACCTCCTGCTGCACTACTAATTGGGGGATGAAGTCCCCTTGGATGCAGAGGGTCCTTGTGGGCTACAAACACCTTCTGTTACCTCCAGTAAGTCCCACGCTGCAGGATTGCTGAGAGCTGGTCGGAGGCCCCGCACCCTTTCTCCACCACTCTGCAAATGCACCTCCTGGTGCACTACTAGTTGGGGGATGAAATCCTCTTCAATGCAGAGGGTCCTAGGGGGCCAAGAACCCTTCCAGTTACCTCCAGTAATTCCCACACAGCAGGATTGCTGTGAGTTGGTTGGAGACCCGCCCCCTTTCTTCACCACTCTGCAAACGCGTCTACTAGTTAAAAAAACCATAGAAATTCACTTAGAAAACCAAAGGTTACAGGGACGTTATAGTTAGGAAATAGAATTTAAAAAACCTTAGAAATACACTTAAAAAAAAAAAACCTAAGGTTACAGGGGCGTTATAGTTAGGAAATAGAATTGAAAAACCATAGAAATTCCCTTAAAAACAAAGGTTTCAGGGATGTTATAGTTAGGCTCAGATTTCACTCGTACAAAACCAGTGAAATTCAGCAGTTATAGTTGTCTGAGCTAACTATAACTTACGCCCCCGCAATGCACTGCTTATGACCTCATCAATACTTTTGTACAGTGTTTTGTACTCAGTATTCTGGTTGTATACTCAACCACAAAACCAGTAGCAGACTGCTTCCAGCCATGTAGCCCTCCTTCACTTTGTGTTTCATGGAACACCCTCTGTGACAAAACAGGAAATGTCTGGTGGCTTTCCCATTTTTAGTTAATTTCATGGCCAAGTCCTCCAAATAAACTAGCACAGGAGAGGGACTCTCACTCTCTTCTTTAAAGACAAGTTGACCTGAGCCCTTTCAGTTGTACCACAAATACTGTAGTTTTACATCTTGAGCGCAATGTCATTTGCACTCTACATGTATCTGGTAAATAAAGGTAAAATAGAGTTTATTCTAATGCTATTCATCCTGTCCTTTCTTTAGAAGGTTATACTGGAATAATTGCATACTCACCAATGTTACCTGTATCTTACGTTTCAAGCAGTGCTTAATTAGAGATATTGGTTGCAGGTGGGGCCAACTGCGACTCATTCTTAGGGACCGGCAACTAATTTTCCTCCTCAGCTTTTGACCCAAAGCAAGAGATAGAAAAACCCAAAAGGAGAAAAAGAAGAGAAAGAGAAAGATGGAAAGACAGGGACAACGGGAGAAAGCAGAGATTAAAAAGAACCCTCAAGAGTGAAATAAAGAAGCAGGGATTGTATTGTGTTGGAAAAAGAGGCATTAGGTGGAATCAAGACTAGCAGACAGTATTCAGTAATATTGACATCCGTCAGTGTCAGCAGCGGGCATTTGAGAAACACTTTGGGCATTTATTATTTTTACCAATTAAGCACTGGCTTCAAGCATTCGACAGAGTTAATGCTCAGGATTACAAACACAGTCAGCATCAATCAGCTCTAATATGCGGTATATTCCAGTTAAGTGTAGGAGTAATGCATTTTTTATATTTTATGATAGAACTGAACTGATATATATTTTTAGCATATGGGCAAACATTCTCTTAGTTCATTTTCTTTTCAGAAACCTCCTGAACCTAGATGTCTGTTCCTATTCAACCTCAAATGCCTGCAAGGGAACATTTAGCTAATATCATGGGAAACTACTTGTCAGACTACTGTTCTGCACAGCCCTAATGGAGTAACAAAGGATGTAATTACCATGCTTTGTCCTGTTTTGTCCAGTAATGTGAGGCATCCTCATGAACCATGTACCATTTTCTCCCTTAAAGGCTGATATTTCTCATCTAGGGACATCGTGTTCCTGGTGCTACTGGTTCTGTGTACTGAGATTTATAATACATCTGTTCCAGGGCTACATGCCTTTCATTCTGTTTTCTTTACCTCTGTCATGGTGGACCTGGTACTTATAAAAAACATGGAGGGCACAGCAAAGCCATTCATTATACCTATCATTGTTTTTATGGCGTTTTTACTGTTAGGAAGGAGCAATATGCTACTTCATGATGTCCTGTATCAAGTGTATATTGTGTTACTTATTTTCAATGTCAGGACTTTTCCCTTTTCCCCTAGACTGTGGCCATGCAATGGTTCCTTAAAAGAGTTTTGCATTTGTTTTTACATATTCATTCTCACTGTTTAGTAGTACAGCCAGACTTTTTTTAATTTATAAAATGATGGCCTAATGATAGTCGCCTTGTTGAGTTTATCACTTAAATTCTATTTTCTACATTGTGCCTCTGGTGCGCTGTCTTCAGTGAACCTGTAATTGTACCATCCCATTGGGCCAATGAATAGTGGAGCAGCTGAGGCACTGATGCACCCTCTGGTGGACCGTCTGACAGTGGGTATTGCCATGGTGTGCATTTTTAGGTCGAGCCTGGGCAGCGTATGCGCTGCTCTGCGAGGCATGCTGTATTGGAGTATGGGTTTGAAGCCCCGCCCACTCTTTGCCCATATTTGTCATTGGCTTGTGTCAGTGTCCTTTGTAAATGCTGACTTCTGATTCGTTTATAGGCTTGTTAGTCCCTCCTTAGTACCGCCTTGTCTTCATTTGTAACTTCCCATGAGGACTGGTCCTTTTACTTCGGTTGTTACTCTGTATGTGTTATTTAGTCTGTAAGCACTATTTACTTTAATGCATTTCTCCTAGTGCAGGCACTACATGCTTTCCTGCAACATTCAGTGCATTTAGCGCGCATACGTGCATTCACGGAGCGCTTTTACAAAAAAAAGCATTTGTTTGTCAACTTGACAAACAAATGCTTTTTTTGGTAAAAGCGCCGCATACCGCGCTTTCACATTAAAAGCGGCCGCCGACTTTTCTTTAGACACAGCTCGTCTAAAGAAAGGGGCGTGTCCTCTATTAACGTGAAAGCGCAGCATGGGGCGCTTGTAAACAACAAGCATTTGCAATGCAATAGGTCTCGCATTTTAGAAACTTTGACCTATTGGTATTGTAAATGACAATGGCTTTTATTATTGCAGGTTTTTAAACACATAAATATAAGGCATTGTCATTTACAATGCCTATAGCACAAAATCTCACAATTGCGAGACCTATTCCATTGCAAATGCTTGTTTTTTTCTTGCAGTTTTATACTGCACGAACTCGACCCAAAGGTATTGAAGCGCTTTACATGAGCATCAGTTACATTACACAAAGACACATTCATTTTTGGCAGGCACAGGGAGATTAAGTGATTTGCCCAGAATCACATGATGTTGAGCTGACGCTGAGACTCAAACCTGGTCCAAAGTAGACAGCTCTGGCCGTTAGGCCACTCCTCTCTAACCCTTATCTAACTGAGCTCTGCCGCCCATCAACATTCATAAACGTTTTCTTGTCTGGTTGAAGGTTCGGCCTGGAGCTCCATCTCCGTTGATGACATAACACAGCTCCTCCCTCGCCAGCTGCTTCCTTTCACTGAAACTCATCTTTATTCAACCGGCCACAACCACAACTATACTTGTGGTGCATTAGTGAACTGGTCTTTGTGTACTACATCTATAATGTATGCTTCACTTTGGTAGATTGTTAGCCAGCCCTGCTTCCCCTCTATGTGCTGGACATGGTACCTTCCCACTTAACCTGGAACTCAGCATTCTAAATGACATCTGGAACTCAGTTGCTGGATGTCAGGGTATGTAGGTGTTTGGTTTGCTTTCTGACTTGAATAATCCTTCACATGTCGCACTTTGGTTGTTGTCATTTCTATATTTGGCGTTAACCAATTTCTCAGTTTCGAGTGCCGTCCCCAATAACCATTTGCAGTCCTTTCGATCAAGTATTGTTTTATTGGACCTTTTATTTGGCATACCTTACTATTATTGCTTCGTGCCATTCTGTCAGCCGTGACCACCACTCTCCTAGTTGTCGCACCAGGGACCATTGGGCTATTTCCTGCTGTTGCCTTCAGCTAACTGTGGAAGGAACGGATGATGAAGCCTAGCCTGTTCTGCATCAGCTTCATCGGCCCATCCTGTTAGAAACAGATGAATCCTCCGTTATTGAGAGAACACCATTATTTATCTGTGATGTGCATGCAATCTTAGATTCTAGGCAAATGTTAACTTACATTTAAATGGTACACATTTTCTGCAATGTGCACGCAAAAGTAATTATCAGCCTGATGACAATAGCTTTATTGTGCTACTACAACTTCACTTAACCCGGTGTGCACATTTTCTTTGTGATATAGATAGAAAAGTAAAAAAACTTTATGTGAGAACTTGATAATTATGTGCATCAGGAAATATATTCTGGGGATGTACCCAGCCAAGTATGGAGTCGGCAGCGCTGGCACAGAGCTCCAGCGCCCAAGACCCGCGTGAGAGCAGTTATCCTGCCTACTCTGAGCCCCACAGACACCGGAGAGGTGGGATGAGGCGCAAAGGGAGTCACCTGGAAGGATCAGTCCGGCGAAGTCTACCGGAGGAAGGCGGGACGGGACAAGGTGATCGGGAGGGCCCAGTGCGCAGATCAACAAAATGGTGGCGGCATAGTCCGACCGCCGCTGCACTGCACCTCGGCGACACAAGGAGCCCTGCAGTGGAGCAGCAGAGAGCCGAGAACGGCAACCCTGGGCCTGTAACAGCCTTGTGCGGCCAAGCTGCAGTGGGGACGGGTGTCTCCTCTGCACCCAGCATCCACCGATGGGAGCGGGGAGACCGGCCAGGAGCTGAGCGGGGCCCGAGGCCCGGCCAGTGGTGGAGTGAGCTAAAGAATGATGATGGATTAAACCCAGATCAGTTGACTGGGGGTGAGTGTTTGATTTGCTCAAGCGCTCCGTCCATCATCCCCTTTGGTATCGCTTTGTTCGCCCTAAGTTGGCAGGGTATGCCCAGACGTGGGTCCCTTGCTCACTTTGCCACTGGATTCAAGCTAGCCTGGCTGATGACAGCTGAATAGCCAGAAACCGGTCCCAGGATGCTTGTTTCCGGTCCAGGGAAGACATGGCTTGGCAGTTCGGGCTGGACTGTTCCCATGAGGCACAGGGTCAGACTGATTTGCATATGGCCATGTCTGAACTGGGGTGGTGGAGTGAGCTAAAGAATGATGATGGATTAAACCCAGATCAGTTGACTGGGGGTGAGAGTTTGATTTGCTCAAGCGCTCCGTCCATCATCCCCTTTGGTATCGCTTTGTTCGCCCTAAGTTGGCAGGGTATGCCCAGACGTGGGTCCCTTGCTCACTTTGCCACTGGATTCAAGCTAGCCTGGCTGATGACGGCTGAATAGCCAGAAACCGGTCCCAGGATGCTTGTTTCCGGTCCAGGGAAGACATGGCTTGGCAGTTCGGGCTGGACTGTTCCCATGAGGCACAGGGTCAGACTGATTTGCATATGGCCATGTCGGAACTGGGGTGGTGGAGTGAGCTAAAGAATGATGATGGATTAAACCCAGATCATTTGACTGGGGGTGAGTGTTTGATTTGCTCAAGCGCTCCGTCCATCATCCCCTTTGGTATCGCTTTGTTCGCCCTAAGTTGGCAGGGTATGCCCAGACGTGGGTCCCTTGCTCACTTTGCCACTGGATTCAAGCTAGCCTGGCTGATGACGGCTGAATAGCCAGAAACTGGTCCCAGGATGCTTGTTTCCGGTCCAGGAAGACATGGCTTGGCAGTTCGGGCTGGACTGTTCCCATGAGGCACAGGGTCAGACTGATTTGCATATGGCCATGTCTGAACTGGGGTGGTGGAGTGAGCTAAAGAATGATGATGGATTAAACCCAGATCAGTTGCCTGGGGGTGAGTGTTTGATTTGCTCAAGCGCTCCGTCCATCATTCCCTTTGGTATCGCTTTGTTCGCCCTAAGTTGGCAGGGTATGCCCAGACGTGGGTCCCTTGCTCACTTTGCCACTGGATTCAAGCTAGCCTGGCTGATGACGGCTGAATAGCCAGAAACCGGTCCCAGGATGCTTGTTTCCAGTCCAGGGAAGACATGGCTTGGCAGTTCGGGCTGGACTGTTTCCATGAGGCACAGGGTCAGACTGATTTGCATATGGCCATGTCTGAACTGGGGTGGTGGAGTGAGCTAAAGAATGATGATGGATTAAACCCAGATCAGTTGACTGGGGGTGAGTGTTTGATTTGCTCAAGCGCTCCGTCCATCATCCCCTTTGGTATCGCTTTGTTCGCCCTAAGTTGGCAGGGTATGCCCAGACGTGGGTCCCTTGCTCACTTTGCCACTGGATTCAAGCTAGCCTGGCTGATGACGGCTGAATAGCCAGAAACCGGTCCCAGGATGCTAGTTTCCGGTCCAGGGAAGACATGGCTTGGCAGTTCGGGCTGGACTGTTCCCATGAGGCACAGGGTCAGACTGATTTGCATATGGCCATGTCTGAACTGGGGTGGTGGAGTGAGCTAAAGAATGATGATGGATTAAACCCAGATCAGTTGACTGGGGGTGAGTGTTTGATTTGCTCAAGCGCTCCGTTCATCATCCCCTTTGGTATTGCTTTGTTCACCCTAAGTTGGCAGGGTACGCCCAGACGTGGGTCCCTTGCTCACTTTGCCACTGGATTCAAGCTAGCCTGGCTGATGACGGCTGAATAGCCAGAAACCGGTCCCAGGATGCTTGTTTCCGGTCCAGGGAAGACATGGCTTGGCAGTTCGGGCTGGACTGTTCCCATGAGGCACAGGGTCAGACTGATTTGCATATGGCCATGTCTGAACTGGGGTGGTGGAGTGAGCTAAAGAATGATGATGGATTAAACCCAGATCAGTTGACTGGGGGTGAGTGTTTGATTTGCTCAAGCGCTCCGTCCATCATCCCCTTTGGTATCGCTTTGTTCGCCCTAAGTTGGCAGGGTATGCCCAGACGTGGGTCCCTTGCTCACTTTGCCACTGGATTCAAGCTAGCCTGGCTGATGACGGCTGAATAGCCAGAAACCGGTCCCAGGATGCTTGTTTCCGGTCCAGGGAAGACATGGCTTGGCAGTTCGGGCTGGACTGTTCCCATGAGGCACAGGGTCAGACTGATTTGCATATGGCCATGTCTGAACTGGGGTGGTGTAGTGAGCTAAAGAATGATGATGGATTAAACCCAGATCATTTGACTGGGGGTGAGTGTTTGATTTGCTCAAGCGCTCCGTCCATCATCCCCTTTGGTATCGCTTTGTTCGCCCTAAGTTGGCAGGGTATGCCCAGACGTGGGTCCCTTGCTTTCCACCTGGGAGGCCCATAATATCTGGTATTGAGGGCCCTACGGAAAAAATATCAGAGTATGTGGACATTTTCCTTAAACCGATGGTGAGTAATTTACCATCGTTTATACGGGACACCAAACATGTCTTGGGTCTCCTTTCAGACATAACATGGGATAAGGATATGACACTAGTTACACTAGATGTAACTGCTCTCTACACGAGTATCCAGAGAGAGTGTGGACTGAAAGCTATCAGAAAGATTTTAAATACACGATCAGCAAGTACCTGGGAACACACAGAAATGCTTATCACAATGATAGAATTGATCTTAGACAATAATGTCTTTCTATTCAAAGAAAGATGGTATCGACAAAAACAAGGAGTGGCCATGGGTTCCAGGTTCTCTCCCTCGTATGCCAACCTCTTCATGGGCTGGCTCGAGGAGAGGTGGATCTGGGGCCCGGATGGCACTAAATGGACTGATTACATTTTATTCTGGGGTAGATATATTGACGACTGCCTGATGGTCTGGACAGGAGACACTGGTAAACTGGTAGTATTCGTTGAACATCTCAATAGCAACACTATGAACATCAAATTTACATATGAATACAGGAGAGAAAAAATAGAGAAAAAGTAGAATTATATGTCAAGGATAACTATATTCACAGTAGACTTTACCGTAAGAGCACAGCAAGCAATGCAATCCTACATGCATCAAGTGCGCACCCCACTCACCAGATTAGTGCTATCCCCTATGGAGAATTTGTGCGAGCAAGACGCAATTGTAGCTCAGAATCTGAGTTCAAAGCATGTACAGAAGCAATGACACAACGCTTCAAACAACGGGGGTATGACAGACGTTTACTGGAAAAGGCGAAGGAAAGGATTGAGTAGACAGGTAGAGAGGATACTTTGAGAGAGAATACTAAAAAGAAGAGTAAAGACGCTAGAGTCAGATTCATCACCAATTTTAACAACCTCTCAAGTGTCCTGAATAAGAGTCTTAACAGGCATTGGCACATTCTTAAAGAGGACACGACTTTGAATGAAGCTATTAAGAGCAGACCAGAAATAACGTATAGGAGAGGAATGTGCCTTAGGAATTTATTGAGCCCCAGTTACCCCACAACAAGAAGTAATTCCAACTGGTTGACAGAACGCTCAGTGGGTTTTTATGGGTGTGGACACTGCACAGTATGTAAATGGGCGGACAATAGAAAACTGGAGTTTAAGGGCCCTGATGGCAGATGCTATAAGATCACCACTAACATAAATTGCAGCTCTAATTTTGTTGTATACATAATTGAATGTAGATGCCATAAAAGATATGTGGGTAGTACTATAAGACCGCTGCGTGAGAGGATTGGGGAACACATGAGGGCGGTCAAACAGGGCGACCTCAGATACCCTATTGCGACACACATCACAGACTGCCATGTACAAGGACAACACAAAGACTTCTCTTTTTATGGGATAGAACAGACCTTGAGACATCCGAGGGGAGGTAATAGAGAACTACAATTACGCAGAAATGAGGCATCCTGGATTCTTAAATTACGGACAACTGATATTGGGATGAATGTTGATCATGAGATGCACTATTTTCTAGGTAGATAAGTACCCCAGCCAAGAATCAAGTTTACAGAAATTGAGCTGTAACGTTTTGCTCTTCTCTTATGTAACTTGATATGTGAACACCATTGAAGGTACTGTGGCATATGGATTTGAGTTATACATGACAGTATGTAATACTTTGTCTGTGATGTAGGAATGTCACATATACACAATAATCACGGACAGTAACGTTTAAAAGAAGAAGTAAGAAAACACATATAATGATGACATTAGGATTGTCTACTATTACTCTAGTTTGGATTGGAACACTTGGGATGTATTGTAATTTTTGGAGTACATGTTTATTATCTACATGGAGCACTCTGACTAGTGGGTCTACTGGCAAGAGATAGGAAAGTTGCTCTACACGATCAATGTCCTGATAACATAAAGATTAATTAAATAACCGTGCATAAAACAGCCTTTAGCGTGAATTTTGTGAATTGATGTGTAAGCAAGGACTTATACGCTGACCATCAAGAGTACTCCATCGACGTGAAAGATTAGATACATTTTCTTTTTCACTCTTTCTAAACGTTGCCTGAGGCTTATTAATTATGCACTCTACATTGCATATAGTAGTCAGGCCTTTATGACGCAACGCACTTGTCACGTGGTTGTTCATATAGAGAGCCTAGAATCACACTATAATCAGTACCAAATTTTAATGTATAATTGGAAAATAAGGAGATAGAATTTTAGACAAACCTCCGTGTAACCGGGGTTTCTCCATTATATTAGTAAGGAGATTTCTTCCACCACCTACTTTTTGACTCTATGTGTGGCTTAAGAATTGTTAATTTACTGTGATAATTCTGCAACAATTCTTTTATAATTAAAAATGGACAGCGCGGGTATTTCTGGAGTTACAGGGGTCCCTTTGTTTTTCCACATTTCTTAAACAGACTCTTAGCACTTTCAAATATGGAGCTTATGTTCGTTGCAACACCAACGTGACGTTGCGTCTCTTACGTGATCATGTGATCCAATAGGAACATCATATTAAGATGCTCCATTAACAATGCCGGCACTCGCACTCGAGGAGACCGGCGTGGGGCACGAGTACGCGGAACGGCGGCTCTTTTCTCAAGTAAGGCTGTTTGATTGTAGCGGCGGTTATGCCGTTGTGAGGCATTTGTTTGTGTAGCTTTCTTTTGAACAAAAGGGGGTTTTTCCGAGCAAAACACCCCGCTGATAAGTTGGGTCTTCTGTGTTTTGTTTTTCCTTTTCTAGACTCAGGAACGCATTTACGGGGCATACGTAGCTACTTTTCACCGCCCAGCGATTTTTATTGAAAACTTTGGAGTTCACCTCACGCCATAGGTTGATGTGACCTGGAATTATCGTCACATTTAAAGTACGTATAAATAGGCCGTTTTTTCAAAGGATGTGTGTACGAGGTACAGCACTCTGTGTGGTCATGTGGACTTTAAAATTTAGGTACTGATATAGGCTATTTTTCCTTTGTTGTTTGTGTTCACAGACTGAAACATAGTGGAACCGTTCAGGTTGGTTTATCTCATTTGGAGATGCGAAATTTTAAATTATACTGTGAGATGCAGTAGTCCCAATATTTGGGACTTTGTGGTGGTGTTTTAATCACGTCTTGTCACTGGGTGACATATTAATGTTTTGGTTGATAAAAAGGAGACATATATATCTTTTAAAATTGCAACACATAACCTACCTATGTCACTTGCACTGTTTTGTTTGTGTTTTGCTTTTTATGTTCAAGAAAAGACGTAATTGTAGAAGAACTTTTAATGTACTGTTTCACACTGGAACTATAATGTCACTATTATTACTATTTGTATACATTATCACTTTTTGATTTGGTTTCTTTTTTTCCCTGGGAGCACATTTGTTTGTGTTGAAACAAATGGATGCTGATCAAAAGTAATGTAAGTTTTATATTATCCTTTACCTAGCCGTGAACAAGTCGCATGTACAAACTTACTGAGGCGACGAAACACGTGTTGGCTTGGGAACGCGTTACGTATTCTGAGAACTGATTAAAGAAGGAGAAAATCAACGAAATTCTTCGACTTCTTATATATGATTGACGACTGAAAAGAACTAATTTTTAATGATTTGCGTGTGCTGGGGTATACAAATCACTGTGTTTTGTTGCTTTTTGGCCTCAAAAGAATCTAGGGAGGTGGGTGGTTCTCCTTAACCCTTCAGCACCGCCAGCACTTGGAGCATTATCTTATTAATAACGAGTGAAACCACCTAGTGGCGCCTGTACCCTATCACTTATACCACCGGATCTCACTTTGGAATTAAACCCAGATCAGTTGACTGGGGATGAGTGTTTGATTTGCTCAAGCGCTCCGTCCATCATCCCCTTTGGTATCGCTGTGAGACAGGGCCGTCAGCGCTCACAGCAATGTCCGCAACAGAGAGAACAAGCACTTTCAATGCAATAGGTAATTGTAAATGACAATGCCTTTTATTTATGTGTTTTTAAAAGAAACAGATATATAAAAGGCATTGATATTTTTAATGCCAAGATCTCAAACTGTCGCAAATGCAAGAGCACTTTAATGTTGGCCACGCCCCTTTTTTAGGCGCTGCTCGCATATTCAGGTTACAATGAGCAGCGTCTAAACAAAGGGGGGCGGCCAGCATTAAAGTGAAACCACGTATGGTGCTTTCACCCAAAATGATAAAAAAATAATAATTCAAAAGCGTCTGTAGCACGGCCGCTAAAGGGAAAGCGGCCGCACTGGTAATTAAATAATTAAATAAGCGTGGCAGCTAAAGTGAAAGCGGGGCGCTGGTAATTAAATAAATAAATAAATAAGTCAGTTGTTGAAGTGAAAGCGGACCGCGCTGGTAATTAAATAAATAAATAAACGTGGCGAAGCGGACCACTTGTATAATAAATATTTAAATAAGCGCAGCTGCTATAGTTAAAGCGGACCGCGCTGTAATTTGAATTAAAGTATTACTATTACAACAAAAGCAGGTGGGTGCTGTGATGTCATGGGTGGAATAGGGGTAGAGCATTAAAGAAAATAGTGCTCACCGACTTATAAAGCAAACCATGCAACAACACCAGTAAAAGGTCCAGTCATTATGGGAGGTAACAAATACAGGCAAGGCGGTACCAAGGAAGGACTAACAAGCGTAATAACGACTCAAGAGCCAATTAAAAATATGGGCGGAGAGTTGGCGGGGCTTCAAAGCCATACTCCAGTACTGCATGCCTCGCAGCAGTGCATGCGCTGCCCTGGTTCGACCTAAAAAGGTACCCTACCCAACATAATAATGCGGCGCACAATTGGACTACTGTGGGCAGAAGAGACCATGCAGTTTGCCTCATGCTCAAGAAAGTATGGAGGTGAGCCCTACACTGGCGAGAGGGGTGTGACTGTGGCGGAGATGCCACAGAGAACATGAGGGAGGGAGGAGAGGGCCTAGTCACCCCCAGCAAATCTTCATCTTTTAAATATTGGGCGCATGAGACACTGGGAGGGGCAATTCACATGCCTCGAGGGGCTCGAGAGGCGCCACAGGGAAGATCTCTAACACTTTGGCACCTCACAATGAGTGGTCAACTGCAGGGACAGAACGGAGGTGGCTGACAGTATACCGGGGCACCAGCAGGCTCTGTAGATGCCGGTGGGGAATAGGCCTTTTTCTGGACATAGACAAACAGGGTGAGATCCCACAAAAACACCACAGGAGGACCGGGAAGGGGTGCACATGCTCGGGGCGCTGTGGCAAGATCAGCGAATAGGCTAAATCCTGACCGGACCCTACCCCTGTCCGAGAGGGGCACTGCAGAGATAGGCTCCTGGAGAAACATGATACTTAACCAGTGCTTAATTTGTAAAAAAAGAAGTGCTGGTGCCGAAAATGTTGCCAAGGGGGCGACAGCCCGCTTCTACCTCCGGTGTACCCAACTTTCAACACCCACACTTCCTCAGTCTCTATCCTGTAACCATGCTCTGCTGTGTGTCCCCTAAGTCATGTGTATTACTTCTTTACCTACACCGACAGATGAGTGCAAAAACAAAATGTACACCAAATGAAAATGCTTTTTTTTAAACATATTAATCAGTGCGGTCTGACTGGGTTTGTTGCGGATCAGGCGGCAGCTCGAGCACAGCAGGTCATATCCCTGCTAGTGCTGCTTGTAATTAGTTTGAACCAGTTATGACGACGGCATCGGCATTCACTTCTCAGCTTTCTGTCACCCTGCCTGCTACAGCACAAGCACTCTCCCCAGACGTAATGCTGCCAATGCCTGTGAGACGTGAGTATGGCTGTTGCGCTTACTGGGCTCACGCACACTCAGCAATTAGCATGCCGGGAGGCAGCGCCCCGATAAAGCAGGTGACTCCATAGCGCACAAAAGTTGCGGTGGCCCACAGCTGTATCGAGCACATTGCAGATAGTAGCAATGCAGAGCTGCAGGCTATACTACTCAGCAAGAGGAAAATCGACACTTACTTTCGTTTATTCTCCCTCACGAGCCCTCACTCCCAAGTTCGAAATGCGCTCTTGCAGCTTCCTTGCCTTAACTCAGTCATAAGCCAGCCCCCAGCTACAATTATCCAATGGGAGGCTTAGGCTCAGGCAGTGGCAGGGTGCAGCAGACTCGGGGAAAAGAATGCAAGCCATTTGTTGATGATGACTTCTTGGATTCATAACAGGGGTGATGACATCATCACTAACGTGGTGATACACAATCATGCCTGCCTGGACAGACGTACGCCTGCCTATGAAAACATACCAGCCTGTCATCATGCAAGGTATGTTGTTCTTTTTATTTTGAAGTTGGGCAATTAATATTGAGACCACCACCTGCAGGGTCAGAAATCGTAGCCCTGGCCCTGTGAAATAAGTGCTGGTGCTGAGCACCGGAAAGCTCTGGCTCAAATTAAGCACTGTACTTAACCCACAGCAACAACAAATTCTGTAGGCGGCCCCACTGCTGCCCACGATAAGAACTTAGAGAGGGAGCTGAAAACAGCTGAGTTTATCCCCCACCACTATATGGTGACCGTGGTGGGGAGATTGAGCTTGGACTACAGTGAAACCGAAATGGTCTGCAATAAATCGTCCAGACAACATCAGCTGGAGGGTACACCACGCCCAACAGGGGAGAACACCTGAGAAATGGGAATGGCCTTAGACCAAGGTACTGACGACCATATTTTCAGCCAACAAAAATTAGAGGCAATAATGCTAAAAGTAAACCTACTACGAGCGGACCATAGAAAATTAGTGGACAGAGTAACAGAAGCTGAATCAATTCTTGCTCACGTCCAGCCGACAGTACTTGAACACACCACCCGCCTAAAAACACTGGAAAAAGAAACGGCAATACTAAAATGCAAAGTAAATGATGCTGAAGGGCACTCATGCCGCAACAACATTTGAGTGGCGGGGCTATCAGAGCGGGTGGAGGGACCAAGCATGAACTATTCCTGGAAGACTGGCTATCTGCAGTAGAACTAGGGGAGAAAACCTCAAAATTGTTCATGGTGGAGCGCGCCCACAGAGTCCAATGGAAACTGCCGGTGCCAGGTGGCCGCCTCCCCACCCTAGGCCATAGTGGCCAGACTATTATACTTTTGTGACAGAGATGCAATATTGCAAGCAGCAAGGACACAAGGGCCCTGCCCGGTGGAAGGGGCAACAGTCAATATTTACCCAAACTACACTACACTTGTGCAATGACAAACAGAAGCGTTTCTAGGGGTCAAATGCCACCTAAAACACTTATACATCCGATATGCGCTGTTCTTCCCCGCCAAGCTCAGAATAACATTGCAGGGTGAATCTCACCTCTTCACCACACTATAAGAGGTGTGGGAATGGCTAGAAAGACTGGGATATCCGCCACCCACATACAGAGGAGTGGCTAATACACTGAGATGGCAGGAACACAAAAGATGCCGCAAACAATGGAGACGCACACAGCTGGCCCCCTCAAAGGGCCAGGTGGAATCTGAAAGAGCAAGTGTGATTGCAGTGATTCAAAGACATCAAACCCTGGCAACTGTCAACAGATGGAAAACTCTGTCGGGTGACAGAAGACTCTGGGGAGGGGAATTCGGAACCAGGAGACAGTGGAGAAGGAACACCCCCACCAATAGTTACACCAATGAACTTGGAGGAAATTATCTGAGGCACTAGCCTTCATCAAGAGTCACTGATCGCCATCCTGGAACCAGCCCCAGTGGACCACAGAGATAGCCACAAAACCGGACTGCTAAGGATTCAAAACACTTTCAGTGGGTCCAACCCCGATAGCTGGCCTAAAACGGTACTGTTTACCGATGTTTAGATATGCAGACTCTACATTACTTGTGTGATGGACGTACTGTGAATTGGGATGCCGGTCAGTTTCAAGACTGTGGCACAGTAAGGCAGGGAGGGACGGGAGTTGGGGAGAAGTTCTCAGTAATGTTACTGAGATATACAGGACACAAAAGGGGGGTCACATAATACTGATGAGGGTGGCAAACATAGAGGCGGGGCGGACATCACCGACCATGGCTGTCTGCACTCTTAAGTTGTTAACATGAAATGTCAATTATATAGTGGCCAAGGCTCTGGCAAGATACTCAACAGATGTGGCATACCTACAAGAGACGCACATGAAAGGAACCAATGAAGCAGTACATGGCAGGGGGAAATACACTGCAGTTGACCATGCATGATATACCGGAGGCTCTAGAGGGGTAGAAATATTAGTTAAGAAGGCCTTGGATAGCACTATCCACCCTCCACCGATCCACATATGAGAGAGGTATAGTATTGCCAAACATCCAGAAATATTATGAGGTCACACAGGTCAGCGTTCGAAACGAATAATGCCCGCTTGATGATTCCGCATTCAGATTAGACCAGGTGGTACTAGGAGAGAAAGGCTACTTGCAAGGGCTATAGGGAGGCAAGATATTGGCATATACCCCATCAGCGATTAAAACAGTGATAACCACCTCCCTTAAATTAACTAAAGAAATGGGATCGGACAAAAGGCTCACACCAAAAATGTCCCTATGGCTGGGCATGAAACATGGCCCGGTGACGAGACTACGAGGGTTCACACAATGTGACACCATAGGCATATCTACGCTAGATGAGGCTTGGGATGCGAACAACATTGTACTGTTTGGCTACCTCAGGAAAGAATACGATATGGCGCCATCACAAATATTTAAATATCACCAACTGCTTCATACTCTATGTGGAAATCTCCCCCCTTCAGTGTAGATTTACACCTTGCTGAGAAATACCCAAGGCAAACTAGAGCACCTAAAGATGCACTGGCAAACTGGTGTAGGAGACCTAGATGATGACGACTGGAGGGATGCATTGCAATTCCCCAGAGAGGTGGTGATAAAAGCATGATACCGCCTGATCAACTAAAAATACTATACAGAGTATACTACACAAGAGTTCTCCTATATATAATGGGGAAAACCAAAGAGGAGATGTGTCCACACCAGTGTCGACAGAGGGGCACTTTCTATAATACACTAAGGGAATACCCAAAACTCCACAAGTTCTGGGAAGGCGTAGTAAAGAGATTAGAGGACGGACACAAATAGAGGCACAAGCACCCTTGGCATTGTTGGGAATATGGAGAGACTCAGATGCAACAAGAAACTCCTCATTAATTGGGCTTTCTACTTACCAAGCGAGAAAGTGCACTTAAATGGGGCAACACAATGAATCCGAAATTGGACAGGGAATGAGAAATTAATGTTTGCTATGCTAGAGAAAACACAATATTTAAAGATAGAGGATGCCTCAAGAAAGTTGACAAAATATGGAATGGATGGGTGATGGAGGGCTAGAGGTACAACAAACTGAGACTGAGAGACTGGAACTGGAGAACAGAAAAAACCCGACCCACACAGCGACAAACCATGATTTACCATATGGACACCAAAGATAGAACTGCAACACAGCTCCCAACATACTATATTGCTCTATCAAAGGAAGATGTGACCATGCGAGAGTGGGAGGGGGTGTGGGCGACTGCCTTGTTACTGGTTGCTTGTTTGACTACCAGTGTTCATGGTAAACTGAATAAAATTCTATATTAAAAAAATAGAAATTATTTTTTGTTGTGCTAAACATGCCTAATTGTGGCAAATAATTAAGTATATCTGTTAAAAAGTATGGCCCTATTTGTAATGTACTGCTGCTTATTTCCATACGAGAGTAGAAAAATGCAAATTGACCAGCCTGAGAATTTCCTTCATTGTAAAGGGGATCCAACTATTCGTTAGAACAGGTGGAAAGAGGAGTTTTTATCATATCTTTCAGCCATTGAGGCTGGCAGAATGGCTGTCGACAGAATTTTTTTTTTTTAATGCATTGTCTCGGTTGTGAAAGGTTATAAATATTTACATCACTGCATGTGGTTGATCTAACTGAGGGTGCTGGTGATAACCTTGATAAGGGCATGAGGATTTAAACCGAATATTGGTGTATGTCTTAAAAGGAAATTTTTTACTCTAGAGGACAGGAAAACAAAGAGTCCTTTGACCATTTTTTTACAGCATTAAGAAATTTTGCTAAGTCTTATAACTTTGGTACATCAGAAGATTAAATGATCGGGGAACACTTAATGGTGAACATCAATTCCAAAAGAATTCCGGAGAAATTATGGATATTAGTTGATCTCATTTAGATGAAGCTATTGAAACTGTCAAAGATATTGAAAGATCTATTTTATGGGTCAAAGAGGTTAATAATGATTTAGCTGAAAGAAAAGTTAGCAAAGTATGTGGTACTGCCATAAAGGGCAATGAACGTGAAAGCAGAAAAGATAGGAAAGTAGAAATAAAATGTAAAGTGCAAGAAGGTGCTTTTTGCCAGGGTCTTTATGAGTACCAAGCTGGATTCTAAGTATAAAGTGAGCAGTTAAGTGAAGGTAATGACATAGGAGTTGCAAGTGAAAAAAATCAAGGACATGAGCCTGGGGGTTTAGGAGCATCAATAGCATAACTGACAAGGGTTACCGAGATCCATCAAGGTGATGTATTGTGGCATTATGTAAAAACATGGAAGGTTTGGCTGACTCGGGCTCTACTTTCACCATTATCACTAAGGAATTGTTTGATAGAACTCTCTGTGAGGTCGTATGAAAATTGCAAAAGCCTGATGTTAGATCTGTAATTGTTGATGATCACAAGATTGATAGTATTGTTTATTTCCATGCAGTAGATCATTCAAGGGAAGATCAGCTTGCATAAAAATGTATGTAATTTTCAAGGGTCTATGTGTTCTTGGTTGGCATGACCAACACAAATTGCACATAATTCCGAGCCATTGTGCTCCTGCACAAGTGCTTGTGTTGAAAAAGGAGACAAACTTGCAGGTTTTCAGCACAAACTGTGTTACAGGAGCACGTGAAACCTGCGAAGCAAAAGTTGAGATGTGTACCCATTTGTGTAAGGGCAGACTTACAGGAATTACTGCATGAAGTACAGGACATTATTGAACAGGTGGAAATGTGTGTCTCTGTGTGGATATAAGCTTTCTGAACAAAACATTTTTGACTGACAACTATCCTCTTACAAACATGAATGAGTTAATTTCTATGCTGAGTGGGGCAGCACTTTTTTCCAAGTTGGATCAAAGATCTACTTATTAGCAGGCTAAATTGACACAGAAATCTTAACTTTTAACAGCATTCATCACTACATCTGGGATGTTTTGTTTTAAATACATCCACTTTGGGCTATCATTGGGTGACCAAAAATGTCTCTACTTTGGCACTACCTACGTCTCCTGTAGAATTGCCAAAATCTACATGGCAAAAACTAGCGTTAAATATTGTAGGTCCCTTCAAATTTCTTCTGGCACACATGAAATTTGCCCTTATGTTAATTGACTATCCCTCCACTTTGCCAAAAATGAAATTTGTTGAACAAGCCACCACCAAAGCTGTTTTGGGTTTTCTTTTAGAAATTATTTGCAAAGAAGAATTCAGTGAATTGTTCATTACAGACAATGGTGTGCAAGCTCCACAGAAATGAAAGAATTTCTCAACAAGATAAGGTAAAACACATTAAAACCACATTAAATGACTCACAATGCACTGGTTAGGTTGATTGTTCCAATTGCTACATCACAGACCGTATTAAACTGGCTCAACTGACTTATGCCTGTCGGATCAGTACTATAAAAGAAAGACTTTGGGCATACATGATCAGCCACCATTCAGTTACTGGTGCAAGTCCGTTTTTCTTAGTCAGAGGAAGGCTTTCAGTATCGCAAATTTGTCCGCTTAGCTATTTAAACAGTGGATCAACAAGAACTCGTTGAGCAGTACTTTCCAAAACAATGTGGGAAGAAGATTCCAAAGCAAAGAAGATCAGCAATCCAAAACATGGTAGAATCGAATTCGCAGAACAACAAACACCCACATAAAAGTGGACGAATATGTCAGGATAAGAATTCCAAGTCATGTTATCAAGGGAAAATCCATCCAGTTTTCTTGTCCCGTGAAAGTCAACAAAGTCAACGAAGTGTTGCATAACTCAAGATGGCATATGCTGAAATATAAGAAGTGTCTAAATGGAAAAAAATATAATGAGCGATAGAGATTGGGCGGTTTCCAAAAGTGACAATCAATATTCATTGGTAAATATTAGTGGGCAAATTGGTGGTCATGAGCCGCTAGCTTTAGACCATATGCAGATTCACCAAAATACACTTTATCACAGAGCTCCCTAAAGCTATGATGATTACCATTCTATAGCTATTAGGGTAACAAACAAGTCAACAGAGTTGGAAAATCTTCATAGAGATATGTTCATGAATGACTGTGTCCAACACAGTACCTTTTAATAAAATAAAGGGGAGGGGCAGTGTTGTATTGGTCATTGTGCCAGGTGCGCAATGCCCATTGGGCCAAAGGGGCTTCAGCACCCCCGTCAAGTGCCTTAGCCTAGGCTGCAGCTTTTTGGGTGCTTGTCTCGGGGAGTGCCTGGGCAGAGAGCTGTTTGGGAAACATTTTCTTTTCTTTAGAAAGACACGTTCAGCTTCTGTGAAGCTGGAAAGTGTCTTCAAAGAAGAGGTGGAGGTTACCGGTGATTGTAAAAATGCCAATTCACAAACCCTGTAGGAGCTTGAAAGGCGGCCATGATTGCCCATTCGCACTACGATGACGTAGGCAGAATCTGCAATTGAAAGGCGATCTCTGCCCCGTTCCCAACCCACAGTTAGCCACAGAGTCCATCAAAGCAAAAAAAACACAAATTATATTGTATGTAATTGCATTTATATAGTGCTTGCTACCCATGAGAAGGGGTAGCAAGCGCTATATTAATCCAAAAAAGGTGTAGAACGTTTTTTTCTTTTTTAAATGGTGTTGCATTGAAATTATTCAGTGTCCATCAGGCATTCCAGAATTTGTTCCCATCAACATCTTGCATTCTGGGCTGGGGGTGGAGGGGGTGCTTCTAGTTTTGCTTCTTAAAATTCAAGACAACTTGATGCTCTGTATTGCGTGAAAGCGAGTGAGCAGAAATGTGCCATATTTACAAAGATATGGCACATTTCTACTGTCTCCTAGCCCTGGAGCACTTGTGGTGGCCTAGCACCAACACAGGCACTCAAGTGCTATATTGCACGGTGCCTGTGGTACAGTCCAGATTGTTTTTGTGCAGGAAAGACTACCTTCCTGCACAAAAACAATAGTTGGCTATAAGGCATATATCTTTTTATGTGTGCTGCATGATGCAGCACACATACAAACAGAAAGTATCAAGGAAGAAATGAAGATATTTTTCCTCGTTAAGCCTAGGTCAGGGAGGCGCACCACTTTGGTACAATCCTGGTCTACAGACTTTTGTAAATCTGTCATTGTGGCAAAACCCAAGGGTGGATGCGTGGGAATGCCCATATTCCGAAACCCATGCTATGCATTACTTTGGATTTACTAAACCACACAGAGCCACGCAAGCTGGCTTTGCGTGGCTCAGTAAATCCCACTAAAGGACTTGCGTTGCCTTGCGACGACTTGCATCATGCAAGAGCAATGTAAGTCCTTAGTAAATCTGGTCCTAAGAGTGTGCAAAGTGATATTGGAAAATAAGGGTCTGCGCAGCGGTTAGTTTGTTTTGGTGATTGATGATAGGTGGCACCAGCACTTATCAGTGGGGGCAGGTACTTTTAAAAGATGGTCCCTCGGCCAGTGTCTGAGTAAAACGTACTTCCTGTTCTATCCCAGAAGGAAGGCCAGCCATAACCTATCAGGCAGTATTTGCATCAGGGTGATGGCTGGACAATGACGTCATGTCACACAGTTACTTTAACAGTCCTGCATTTTAACTCTAACAGTCCGTACATAGGCAGCAGGGGAAAGCCACCCGTCATTGTGCTCCGCTACCTCATGGTTGCTTTATAGCTCAGTTTAGGTAGAGTGAGACATGTGCACCACATTAGGGACACATGTGGGGTACAATATTCCACTGTGCCATGCCGCAGACTGCTGGGTGCTGACCTCTCACAATCCACCTCGCAAAGCGCTGTGTGTGCCTCTTGCCCTGGGTATTTGGTAGAAGAACATGTAATAGACTGACAGAGAGGATCAGCGTGTCACTGTGCATGGACAGCAATTGGCACTGCGCCCACCAAAGCTCTCTTTTGCAACAGCATGGTGTGCCCCAAACTGCACTGCCCTTGTGTGGTTTACCTAAATGGCCTCCTTACATCTCTACAAGTGGAAGTTGGCGGTTGGAAAACATGGTGAAAAGGGTGCCCAGCTACAAATCCAACACACAGACACATTTCGAAGGCTCAATTGAAACACATCCTAGGTGTGCAACCTCTGGGCCTTGCTGTCTGTCAAGCTCACCTACTTTTGCAGTCAGCTGGTGCTGCCCCTGCCTTCTACTATCCTATGCCAACTTCAAACCTGTAACTGTATTCTTGTGCTTTAATGCACGTCTTCTGAGACACAGCCCAAATGCCTCCTCTCTTTTGAATGTCTGCCTGAAGAGGGGGAATTTAGAGCTCAAGCTTAGTAGCAGAGACAAGAGTTCACATTTTACATTGGCAAGGGAATCGCAGAGGCTGAGTGGGGATGACATCTGGGTGAATATACTAAAACATCCACATTCCCCACCACAGCATCAAAGCATTGAAGTAGCCTGAGACCACCAAACTTAGTTTTGAGAATTAAACATTCTGGGCCGTATTTATTTTCTAAAAGACACATAAATAACATTTTCTCTCTGATATTTCTCAAAATCATGGTTATCCACTGATTTGGCCCTTCAAACACCATCCCCATGAAAATGTGATTCAAACCCAATATTTCCTGCTTAGTACTTGACAAGGTGGACTCAGCCAAAGCATGACGTATCTAGAGTTTTGCTGCGCAACGTACCAATCAAGGCGTCAAGACTGCCTGGGATTGAGAACCACATTTCGGTGCTTGTTTGATTAAGTAGAGGAACCCAAAGCTGAAGTTGGTTGCACTTCTAGATATGTGACTGAATACCTATAAGACAGAAATGAGTTCCCTCACATATAAAATAGTTCCTGCACATGCAAAGAGAGTCGGACTCTATCATAAACAGACCCCTCTTGTAGGACAGAGCTCATTCACAGATTGAGTGGATTTTTTTTGCAGTTTTATATAGCACAAACTTGACCTGGAGGTAATGGGGCGCTTTACATGAGCGCCAGTTACATTACACAAGGTCACATACATTTTTTAGGCAGGGGGAGATTAAGTGATTTGCACAGGATCACGGAGCTGATGCAGAGACTCGAACCTCTTTCCTCAGTTCCAAGATCAACATTTCTGGTTGTAACGCCACAGCTAAGTCCCTCTATACATAGTGCTGAACCCCTGCAGAGCTAGATTAGAGTTTAAGCACAGATGGAGCTGAAATCCTACCGATATTCTGTTGAGTTTCTTTATAAACAGTTTACTTTTTGCACTAAACCAGAGCAGAGCCCCTGTATACCGAGAGCTCAGCCCCTGCACAGTATGAGCCATGTTGATTCATAGCTTGTGCTGAGCCAGTTCACAGGCAGAGATCAGCTCTTTAAATATTCATTACTACAATGTAAAATCTGAACTTCTGTGGGGACTAAGATACTGGTGACCAGCTTCTAATCTGTGGAAGTACCACAGGCCTCTCACCCAGGTTAGTCTCTCACATAGCCTGTCTCTGATAGGGAGTCCGGAGGAAAAGGTGGGAGTGAGGATGAGAGTGAAAAAGAAGGGACTGAGGAAAGAAAATGTGGAGAAAGAGAGACAGAGAGACAAGATAGAGAATAGTGACTGAAGAGAGAGGGAAAGTGTGAGAGAACATGGAGGAAAGAAAGAGAGGAAAAAGAAAGGAGAGGAGAATGTGACTAAGATAGGAAAGAGGCGGGAAACTGAGTGAAATAGGAGATAGCAGAGTGAGGGACGTGTGAACAAGCAGCTAGCAATGATACTAAGGCAAACCTTATTGCACATTTCGCCTATTGCACTTGCTCTGTTCTTCTCTCGACGTCTGACTGTCGCCGTTTGAGCAGGCAATGCTACTGCTGGTTGTGGATGTTACAAAGAGACATTTTGGATAGCCACACATACGTTTTTTTTTACAAACCAAGCACTGGGCGGTAGTGAAGGTGTTGCACATATAACATAGTCACTTGGCAGCCATGTTTTAGAACTGTAGAAGGTGGCATAATCACTTTTAAAACCCAGTTTCACATGGGACATCAAGTATTAACCTTTCTCATATTTTGGTGAGTTCAGTCTTTTGTTAAGATACTGTCTAAATAAAAATATTGACAAACCAATTTTCTTTGGCTTCTGTAAAGGTAAAATATTTATTAGAAGGATCACTATAGCACACCACAGGCACATCATGACATTGGCAGCATCCCTAGCACAAAGAATAGGTACTGGGCATGTGGCTGCAGAAGGTGCTGTCAACCAGAGGAAGTATAAAAAGGACAGCAATTGTGAAAGCTTCCTTGCAGAACTGGTACAAGATGAGCATCAGCAGAAACGTGTCCCTCTCTCACAGAACAGGAACAGATGGGACAACAGCAGTGCAAGCTTTGCTGCCTTATAGAACATGTATGTCCTGGGCTGCAGCAATGGAAGCTTCACTACATATCGGACCCTAGTGTGCAAGCTTTCTTTCCTCACATAACAGGTACTCCTTGACAGCAACAAACATGCTTCCCTTGCTCGCAGTAGGTGGCAGCCGTGCAATCTCAACATACATTTAGAACAGACACAACATGACAGCTGTAGTGCAAACTTTTATCGCTGACAGAACATGCAATGCAGAGGATGTAGGTTACACACAGTTCTTTGGAGCAGGTGCTAAATCCATTGAAGTGGGTACAGTGGTGAAAGTGTAAGTGCTACGCCAAACTCACTGTGGTGGCATTCTGACAGTACTTGTGTAGTCACACTAATTTACTTAAGATGCTGTTAGAGATGCTTCTGACTTAGCCTGAAACTTCTGTAGCTGTCACATTGAGTCCTGCTGTTACCACAACTCCTACTTTTTCATATCATGGAGCCTTGCTGTTGTCACTGAGTCTTGCTTTCAGTGCCTGCAGGTCTTAACAGTGCCATGCCCTGCAAATCATGCTCTTGCCACTGCAAGCGAGTGCTCCTGCTATCATATACGGTCAGCTCCTGCTGCTGTCACTCTGAAAACTGCTGTCAGTGGATATAACTCATACCAATGCCCTGCTTTCTCAGGCCATCATGACCAATGCTGTCATCCACTAGGGATCCCCCTGTCAGCCCTTCTGTTATCATTTCTCCAGGCTTGATTGCAGCAGGCAAACCCCAAGTTGAGTGGATGAATGTGTGTAGAATAAAGCCTGTGAGAGCAGGTCAACTTCAAGGGTACAGGAGGAGCGATTCCTTTCAGCTGCCTCAGGCTCCAATCATGGTTTCCGCAGCAGACAAAAGGTCTAAGCACTCCCTGTGACTGCTAGCTATACCGTCGATCTTCCTGCGAGAGATCAATAGGCATCTGTTCAGGTGGAGGAACGTGAGCTCATCACTGGCTGGTGGTACAGGAGTTGTCCACCAGCTGGAGCTAAAGGATCCCAGTGCAAGGGGGCAGCAGGTTCATGGGCATTCTCACACCTTCCCACATACATGGTCTATGCCCAGGCCTCCCTTTGGTTATCCCAAGATCTCTTCATCTAATCCTGCAGCAGTGTCTTGTGCTGTGGATGCTCATCATAACAAGATATAATGTATTTTTATTTACACAGCTTCAACTTCTTCATAAACATGATTGACAACATTATTTACCATAATGATTTTCTGGTGGAGCATGCACACATTTAAATGTTGGCATCTTTAGCCAACTCTCTTTCATTACGACAAAAATATAATGTGACTGAGTGCAAGTTTGGCCTAGGCATGTGTCTATATTTTTTAAAGATATTTAATCTGCAGCTCACAAACAGAAACTGGCTTTACTAGTTGTAATTTGCAATATTGGTACTTTCCTGTCACAGCAGTGCATAGCCATTTCAAAAACGCATTAAAGGGCCAAAGACTGAAAAAAAGATTCATCAACCCTTTGTATACTATTTTATAATGATACCACAGTAAAAAAGAGATGTACTCATCATCTGGACCATGATCTCTATTCCACCCTGATGGGTACACTGGAGACACATCACTATTAATAAATTATTACATTGTTGAGAAAAATGTAAATATTTATGTTATATACCATGTTACACTTTAACCCATAGTTTATATGCACAGAGACAAACCTGGACCTTAAATGACAGACAATGTAATTAAGGTGCGCCCCTGTACAATACCGACATACCACAATAATTTGCATTCGGTCTACTCACTAGACAGCATGAGGAACACAGCATAATGCCTATGAAAAGATATCAAAAGAAAATAAGTGTTCGCAATGATTTTTGAAGGTGAACGCTTGGAGCATTTTTAACTCTTAACCCTTTTTTTGAATGTTTTATTGCACTAACGAAGGAAGAAGATGTGGTGTAGTGACTAAGCCAACCTGGGGACCTGGCTTTGAATCTAGCTTGGAACTTGACTGAAAAATGTGTATTTCTGAGCAAATCACTTAATCTGTGACAATGGTGTAATTGTGTGCAATTGTGTATAATTCAAAGATTTAGACCCCCACTTGATCTATGCAGTGTTGCTTTATCTCCATCACTACCCATAATTAAGGCTCTTGGTTTTATGATATATATTTATTTAACATTTCCATCTGTATTCATCCATATTTACTTTTTGGCCTCCTTATTGGTATTTATACATATTTATTTTGTGTTTTGAAAATAAATGGAGTCATAAAATGGTTTATTTCCATTTTTATTTAATTGATCAACATACACTCATACTTTGATGTCTGTTGCGTTTTAGCAAATTAGACAGTGAAATAGCACCCGCATGTAAATATTAGCATTATATACAAATATATATGAACATATGCTTGCAGTTAAGGAAATGTCCTCCTGTTTTTAACTCCCCACGTTGTCTGCTCAGCTGTTGGCCTGGAATTCATGAAGGATAGCATGGAGAGTCACCTACAAGAAGCACAAATGTATGTATTTTTCAGCTTTTAAAAATAAATACAGACAGAAACACATTGTTTTCTGACTGCATTTATCTGTAGAAATCTGTAAAAACTGAAAAGTGGGAGCATTACCCATAATATACAACACTCCCCAGTCTGTGCTATAACAATATGAACTCATACATGTTTTTACATTGTGAAGTTATCTTGCTTATTCTGCTCTATGAATGCCCCTTTCTTTCGTGCACTTTGTGAACACCCTTTATTTTGTGACATTCACATAGAAGCCCTATATAATTTCCTTTATCCCAGTGCATGCACCACACCTTTAATAGGGTTCATATTAGTCTACTTCTCGATGTCTGAGGGAGCACTTTCTTGTGTTTAAATTGGTGAATCCCCTTCATAGACATCTTCTTGTTCCCTGAAGCATTTTTTTATTATGTGTCTCATGTTACTTTTAGTACGAAAAGTACACACAGGCACAAGATTAGGTTGGTACGAAACACCTTGCAGACATCGGATACTTGCAGGTTTGCTCGATACTCTCAAAATTCCAGCAGTGCTTAGTGTCTGAGTGGAAATTATTAGCAAAGCCAGTAGATCTGACTTTAATGTGCCGATGTATGAAAAGATAGCCATGCATAAATGCTGTTTGCATGTGTTAGCACATTAATGGCAGACATATTGGTAATGTGTGCTCTTATACTGGCTCTGAGAATGTCTATTCATTCTTCGTGTGAAATGGTAGCTCCACCACTGCCGTTTGATGTACTAACCCCCCCGCCCCGAAGTTCAGGCCTAGTTGCGCCCCTGATTCTGCATGACATGCATAATCCGTGTTTCACTGTGTTAGATTTTAAGCTAGCCTGCTTCCCAGCTTTCTGCCTAACATGATGCCTTCCATCTTGTGTCTACACAAGAATGCCAACGTTCCCAACTCCAACGTTCTAAATGACATTTGGGATGAAGGAGATGAAGGTACATGTTTTCTTTCTGACTTAAATAAACCTTCATGTGATACACTCTGGGGGTCATCATTACTATATGCACACTTATCATATAATAAGGGATCCACTTCTTACCTTCGAGCACCAGATTGTTTTAGGACTTGGTGATCTAGATCCGGGCCAGGATTGCAGGCACCTGAGACCTTCTCCATGACCTGCATGAGGAAGGTCCCTGGTAGGTTTGTTTAAATAAAACTGTAGCTTTCAAGAAACTGTCTTCAGCTCCTTCCAGTCTTCAGGCTTTATCTGTTTGTTGCCTCTTTCTCAGATTTTTCTCTCACAACTTCCTATTCTCAAGTCTCAGATTGCATCACCGATGAGAGCTTTTCTATCAGGTTTGAAACATTTAACATTCTAAGGATGGCATCATTAATGACTCAGCTCAGGATATTCCTGGAACATTCTCTTCACGAGCATGCACTCATCATTATGCCAGATCCCCCATATCCTCATCCCATTCATCACTAATGAGGTATTTCTACCTCACACATACTTTCAATTGAAATAGCTAAAACATAATTTGTGAGGGCAAAATAGTATTAATCACAGAATCCCCCTTTGTGCTACCAGCACACAGTGGGATTTGTAAATGCCGACATTTCGCCAGTGTTGGTAAGTTTATATGTTCACAAATATTGTAGCGGGGCTTGTAGGTGCTCCTTGCTTTGTCCATCTGTAAAAGTTGGTGACCAGCCACAAACTCAAAGATTACTGGGTGCTCACCAATAATTTGTTTCAGATAGTTGACCGCTCCGAAAGGGATCCAAATGTATTCCTGTCAAAAGTTGAAATATGTACATTTCAAGGGTGGGGATCGCTAGGGATCACATTTATAATGTAGGTATGCAGCCTCTAGGAAGCACTCGCTTCAGGCTATTTAAACAAGGAGGAGATCTGGCAGAAAGGATCATGAGTACAGATGGATTGTGTATAACTATTTTCCTTGGTGTAGATATTTTCTCAGCAATCACACCTGTATAGTGTGCCGGGGCGTAAACATTTTGCTGGGTTGTTATCTGTATGATAGTCATATTACTTACCGGTAATCTTCATTACTCCTGGTCCTAGTGTCCTCGTCCCATTCGTCACTAATGAGATATTTGTACCTCATAAGACAGAAAAAAACAAGAAGAATGCTAAGTATATGTCCCTCCCACAAGGCGGCAGCCTACAAGGCTATACTCACTCAGCATTCCTCCTGTTTTTTTTCTGTCTTGCAGACAGGGATGAGGAGAAGGCGGACTCTCCAGGGCTTGATCCGCCGACGTGTTTTTACCAGAAGACGGATGGCGCCAGGTCAGCTTGGCAGACGTGGTGGTATGCTGGTGTCTCTCTTGCGCTGCTGGGCTTTGGCAGGAGAGGTGCGTCGGTGTTGACGGGGTTGAGAGCAGCTGGGCGCTTTCATTTCTCATAGTTATGTTGATCAGAATTAGTGGTTGGAGGATCGGGATTTGGTGTACTTGAGCTTCACTCCCCGCGTGATTGGAGGGCAGCTGGGTGCCCTCATTATACGTGGTTTTGTTCAAGGAGCAGAGTGACTCTCCTTCTGGGCTTGGCCTGCACATGCGCGAGGTCAGGAGTTCTCGCATGCGCAGTGAGACACTGCTTTGCTTTTCGGCTCCAATATTGCAGATGGGAGCTTTGAAGGCAGCTGTTCCAGGCAGGTCATCATAGCAGATTATATATTCTAGTGACTTGCAGTGATCAATATTATCTTCTGAGAAGGATATTGGCTGATTCCAATGGGGAAATACTCGTACAAGAGGAGGCGAGTGGTGTCTTCCTCTTCTTCCTTTCTTGTGAGGAACACCTACAAGCCCCACTACAAACCTTGTGAACATATAAATGTAACCACACTGGTGACATGTCTGTATTTACAAACCCCACTGTGTGCTAGTAGCACAAAGGGGGATTCTGTGATTGAGAAATACTGTTTTGCTCTCACAAATTATGTTTTAGTTATTTAAATTGAATGTATGTGTGAACATTTTTTCCTGAATCAGATTCCTGTACTTTTAAAAGAGGTCTCTATTTTACGCCCTGCTGCACCCGAAAGTTTAGAAAGGGATAGTTCACGTTGCACCCACGACTGAACGCTTTGGAGAAACACTCCGTCGTCCCCTTTTCTTGAAGGCGGCTTAGCAAAGAGCTTCTAGTCTAAATGGGTATGACACTTAGCCTTAACTATTGCAACACATAATATTGCCCGTTATTGCGGAGACACCACAATGTGTGACATTGTATCCACTGTCTCCTTCAGTCCTGGGTCCCTCTTGTCAAACAAAGACTCACCCAGCACCTGGTTAGCATTAGAGAGATGCATTTCATTTCCATCACTGAAATCTGCCTCACAAATAAAAATGGCTGTGTGGTGGGATTCGTAAACACTAAATATATGCAATCCCTCCACTGTGAATGCTGTTTGTTTTTATGAAACTATAGGGATGAAATGGTGTAGTGTTATTCTATATGCAACCATGTTCCCTCAACCACCGTTGCTATATATTACAACCAGCATATGTGCCAAGCATGTAAAATGCAAGCCATCCGTTTTATAGCAGGTCATTGATGCAGCAACTAAACACTCAATGCAGGATCTCGAGCAAGAAACGGACCGACGAGAAGCAGGAAGCTGCAGTAATCTTGTGGGTGCGTCTGCTACCAATAAAAAGCAAGAGTTAAGAACCGCAGAAGTAAAACACATAAAAATAAACAGAGAGAAAGAGTGCACTTTGAGATGTAAAAAAGGAGTTCGTGTTACATGAAGGTTTAGTGTGGTCAAAGAGCTCTGTTTAATGTGGTGCGTGGCATGATAAACTGCAGGCTATTAAAGTCAACCTCTATTATCGGGTGCCCCGCAAGATGGCTGCCGGGATGCCATGCTTACATCTCCATCCTTGTGGCCACCTCGCTGTGGCAGCTGCCAGAGCTCTAACTAGACGCTGTCTCCGGACATTACACCAACCGATGTGAGACTGTCAACAAACACCGAATGGTACTTTGGGTTTCATTTCATTTCAGCTGTCGCTTTTGAAGATAACATCTTAATAAGTTAAAATTCTTACGAAATGAAACTTAGAAATCGATGTGTTGACCAAAAGACAAGTATTGGTTGCCACTCCCTTCTAGTGAATTTAATGATCTGTGAAGAACTTGTGTAAAATAATACATAAACATTACTGGACACTCTGTCATTTGTAAGTTTAAACAAACATTTTTTTAGAGGGAGCCAGCAATGTTTGGGAATATTTAGTGAATGTAACTTTTTTGCTGCGCTTGGATCGTCCAGCGTTGTTAAACACAGTCAATTAAAATGTGCAATTTGCAGTTTGTGATAATGATGGGTTAAAAGAATGACAATGGCCCGGCCTCATGGTCATATGTCACCGATATCACTTCCTGTGATGAAATGCAGTGTTACTTCTGCCACTCCTATCATTTCATCAAATTAGCACCACTGATTAAGTATTGAACTTGTCTCTATTTACAGTCCCCTTATGCTGCATCTACATAATTAAGTATGGTTACTAATTGTGTTACTGTGGACAGATGCCTAATATTAATTGGCAACTTAACTTACCAGGTGTGCTCACAATTAAAACCAGAAATTCTTAAATATATACATACTCACTACTTATTGAGAGGCCTTAAGCAGTGCCTAATTTGTAAACGAATGAGTGTCGGCGCCCAAAGTTCTGCTCAGAACACGGCAGCTGGTGCAATTAAATGTCAGCACGACGAATACTAAAACTGTGTAATCTTCAATTCACCTCAGGCCTCTACACTCCACTACCAGACACTCCCTGCCCCTTTTCCTCACTATTGCAGGTTCCTGCTTTCTTCCTTCGTGATGATTTGTCTGTCTTCATCTTCCCCGGTCTTTCTGCTTTGAGTGTTTTTCTCTTTCTTGCTATTGCTAAATGTTTGATGCAGAAAAATAAGTGCCAGTCCCCAAAAATAAGTGTTGGTGTCACCCGTTGACAACCACCAGCTCAAACTAAGCACTGGCCATAAGTGATTAAGGCTTCTGCTGGCAAGAGGCTTGAAATCTCATACCCTGAAGCTCCTCCCATCTAGGCACTAATATAGCACTATAGACCACTGCAGAGGGCTCTAATGGTTGTTAAAGGCCCTCTTTCCGAGTTTTAAGCTTGGACCTAAAGCGAGTGGGATAGTATATAACAATAGACACAGCCCAAGGAAGAGGGGATATAATGCTATTATAACATTCCACCACCCACTCAGGGTAACATCAGGGGCGGCTCCTCCATTAGGGCAGAGGAGCGTCGCCCCACTGCTTTCTTCGCAGTGCGAGAAGCAGAAACATAAAATGGTATTTTACATACCATTTTATGTTTCTGCTTCTTGCGCTGCGAGAAAGCAGAAGGCAGGGTATGCCTGGTGTTGGGGGTGGGCGGGAGGGTATGCCTGGTTGGGGGGGGTGGGTGGGCGGGTCGGGGAGGAGTGGCTTGCCCACTGTTGTGGGCCCTGACTGTTTGGTCGGCCCTCTGGGGCCAACCAAACCAGTCATGCGCACTCTACATTTTCTCTATGTAGGCTGCATGCAGCCTACATAGAGAAAATGGCCTCCCTACAGGCGCCCGGCTGGGCGCTATCCGCACCAATCACAACGCTGCCATTGCAGCATTGTGATTGGCTGAGGGGAGGGAGGATGCATGCTTCCTGTTCCAGGAGCGGAGGCGGCGCGGAACCCGGCCAGGAGCGGAGGCGGCCATTTTTTTTTTAACAACCCCCCGCCCGCGAGTCATGCGCGCCGGGACTGGGTAACATGTTCTAAATTAAAGAGGGAGAAACACAAAAACAAGCATTGGAATGTTGGAGCAGAAGATCTATACCAACCATTATTGGCCCAGAGCCACTCCATTGTGTTCACTGGCGTGCTCAACATTCCAATGTTCTAAAATGCTTTATTTTTCATAAAACTGGAAGAACTGTTGCTGTAAGAAAGCTGAATACGAAACTCCTGTCTGGTCCAACTTACCATCCACAAAAAGACAGTGTTACTTTATGTACATATATACATACTTTTATAATCCTGAGCCAAATAAATTAATACAAAGACACAATCTGTGTTTTTGTCTTAAGTCATGCTTTTCTTTCTAGAAAACCCATGCAAGTTTTTTTAATTGATTTGGCAAAATACCTCCTTGTCACTGCAAAGAGCAATTGAATTCATCTCAGAATGCAATTAATGCCATGGTTTTTGCCAGTGCACATCATTATTTGGAGCACCCAGCTTAGGCCGTTTCTGTGCATCTCATTTACATAAATAGGAGTGCCAACTCAGTGATGGAGGAGATGCATGACAGATAGTGCATGATGGAAATAAGGAGTTGCAGGCATCGGACACTCTAGCGCCTAGTCACATGGGGAAATCTATGTCCAGAGATCTGTGCACATGTAGATTTTCACCTACACCTGTGGGGAAATCTCCATCTGGATTGTATTCACCATTTCCGAGGGGACAGTATCCGTCCAGTAGTAGGGCGTACAAATGTCCTCCTCCAAGAGAGGTTGAAGAATTTTACAGCTAAAATTATAACCGTAAAATGACTACTAATAACTTTATGGCTGGATTTCAGATGTGTGACTGTAGGCAGAGATCTCCACAGCAGAGGCAGACATCTATTTCTGTTCTATAGAAAATGCAAAATGGAAAAGTATAAGGAAACAGCATTCACCTGACAAACATTCACCCTGGAATCATATAAATATAGCCCACACCCTAGGCTCTGGCCTCCTCCCCTTGGACTGTTTGACTCTGCTGACTGCCAGAGACCCTGAGACCTTCTACAGCCTCAAGGATGCAGCCCACCCCCCTCAACCGGAAGAGGATTTTCACTGAGGAGACAGACCTTGTAGTTACCTTAGTTGTTGATGACAGTAGGGAGCTACATGGTCAGCCTCTATAGACCATCAGTGGGGTAGGAAAGGTGGCCATGTGTCAAGAGTTGCCTGACTATATCAATGCATTGGGGTAGAGGTACACAGTGCGGGGGACCTAAAAAAAGGAGTGGCAAGATGACAAGAGGTGGGTGAAGGAGAAATTTCCAGGAACCAGTTGGCAAAGGCTTTTCTTGGAGGTGAAACCAGATCCTGTCTCTATCTCCCCCATCGATGAATGTATCCTGTCCACCATGCTCCCTGACCTGCTATATGACCTGCCTGTTCCAGGGAATTAAAATGCCAGGCCAGGTTAGAATCCAAACCCCTCTATCTTTCCACAATATTACTACTTAACACAAATGTCACACTGCCCTTAGCCCTCATAGAAAGACAACCACCTCACAAGTCACTCAGTCATAACACTATTACCCCTTCTTTAGATGGAAATTCATTACACTAATCTTCACGCACTTTAACTTACCTTTTTATACAGACCCATATCAAGGGCAATGGCAGCAACAGCTGGTGCAGGAGTAGCCTGTACTTGTAGGGTAACAACCAATTCCCGTGTCTAAATGCTTCCTCACCACCAGACTGGTATGCCAGATTGATATCACTGCCACACCTTAAGAAATTCTGCTTCTTTGTTTTGCGTACCACAACACTGACATTAATGTATTTTTATTGTATAAGTTGAGACAGAATGTACTCAGCATATACTTAGGGCCCTATTTACGATGGTAAGTTTGTATGTGTAGATCTACTCATGTGTAGATCTACTGCTACACCTATGTGTATGTCAGCACTTTTTGCTATTCACCATTTCCGACAAAATTTATGAGTAGAAGGTTGCTATTAGTAACCACCTGTTTGTGAAGATCTTCACAAATCCGAGTGGAGAGCTTCCTAAAGGAAATGTTATTATTTTAAAGAAAATAAATACATAAAATTATTTTAATGGAAAATAAAAATGTAAAATAATTTTGAACAAACAATTATAGTATAACCCCACTCAAAGAAAAAGATGCAACACACTACCTCCTAAAATTAACATTACCTTAAATTGTAAATTAATTTAAATACATTAATTTTTTTATATTATTTCTTCAACAGTATTTTAAAATTAAAATCACCCACCTTCATTAACATTTTTGTTTTTTTTAATTTGCTAAAACCTTAGTTGTTATGTTTTTAAATAATTTTAATGTTTCTAGGCTTTTTAAACTAAGTTAAAAATGTCATTTAACTAATTTTAAATTTAAATGCATTATTACATTATAAATAATAATACAAAAATTAGCATTAATTATACTTACGCTTTTTACTGAGCAAAAATTATATATATATGACATTTATGCTATTTGTTTATACTTATGACATTTTTTGTGTATATACTTGCCTAAATGTTTTTCTCTTTTTCAAGATTGCGCTCATGTAGGTATTTTGCATTCGGCATGCAATGTTATGTCTTCTATGTCTTTTGCATGTTGTTTGTTTTTGCTACACAGCTATTTAATGGCTCAATATCACTTATGGCCCTATCTCTGAGCATGGTTTGTTGGCCGCGGCTCGTTGGGAAGGTGCAGTGTTCTGCTAAACCTTTGAATACAGTAACTATTTTGCAGTCCGTAAAGGCGCAATTGCTTCAGTACAGAGAGTTTTGCAGACTTTGTGGCTTATTCTGACGGATGCCCCACATCAGATTCATGAACTGTCCCCGATTGGGCCGTGAGGAGCTTGCTTCAGAGGATTCAATGCTGCGGACTTCTGTCCTCCAGAAAGATAAAGCAGAAACTCCAATCAATTTGGGTGCGTTAATCTCAATTTGGCCCAAAAAAAGGACAATTCGTTTTAATCCCAACAGCGAGTCTTTCTTGTGACTGGAAACAAGATCAGTAGAATAACATATTTCCTTTCAAACAAAGTAAAATAAACAAAAACAACTGCTCAAGAATTGAGAAATGACCAACAAACATTATGAACGAAAAACGTTTGTGAGAAAAGAAAATGCAAACGGTGCCTGATCTCTCATGAGAATCCAACTGTGGTCGTTAGTACGACCGACAAAGCATGTGCCACTGTGCTGTGTTTGCAACGTAAAATGAAAAAAAAGGTAATTCAACATGCCACACAGGAAAACCCATGTGGGTAAATTATCACAATGCATATTCAGCATCAATATTCAAAAGCAAAAGAGAAAGGTATCACTGCATGTTTTCCAGTCCATGGTCAATGAAATTCATAAAATGATGCTGCTGGATTCCTTTAGAAAATGATCCTATAACATAAGACCCCTTCAACAATCTGTTTTGCAAGTATCAAATCAGGGCAGAGCATCCTGGCAAGAATTGGGCAGTTTCTAACACACACACACACATTTCCTATGAGGTGTTAATGTTTATTGTTTTCTGTGGGAGTGTGTTGTGGTACTAGTCAAACCAATGGGTGCTGTTGACTTCTAGTCTTACTCCGGGGTTGGGCTAGAGGACATTTAATCCTTTTTTGGTCACTATTAGAGCTGTATTAGAATTAGAAGTGTATTTTGTTAATTGCAATGTGGGTGTGTGTTTTATATTAGCATGTCCCTCCCTAAGCCCCTCCTTAAATTTTCCTAACTCCCTCCCTTTTAGTAGTATGTATTCACCATTTTCCACACACTCCCCATTGTCCCTCCCACATTTATTGCTAAAATGCATATCTATGTGTGCGAAGATCTAGCCACCCATGTCACAATTACATAGAATCCTTAAATAATGTTTTTTGTGACAGTACCCAACACTCTCTCTTATTATGTCATTGTATGTCTAGAAATGACAATTTTATCCCTCTAGCTGTGATCCAGCAGATGTTTATGTGGAATAGCACTCGTTACTTAGCATGCGTTTAGTATGCATGCCATTACAACGCAGTCGTTAGAACGACCGCGTTGTTAGTTCGCATACCTTTACTACGCAATTCGGAACAACAAATTGCAGTAGGGGGCGCTGGATGTTGGAATAGTATAATTTACTATTCCAACTCCAGTCTGTGCGGACACTAGGGAAGGTGTTGGATTTTAAATCCAACACCTTCTCCCCCCTAACGCAAGTCGTTGTTCCGACTTGCGTAGTAAAGGTTATGCGAACTAACAACGCGGTCGTTGTAATGACCGCGTTGTAATGGCATGCGAAGTATCGCATGCGAAGTAAACGCTGTTTACCGTTTATGTGCTGCGTACCAATAATGTCTTATTGTACACTGATACTACCACATCTTCAGTGATACAGTGGTCCCTGGTGGCCTCACTATGCCCCACCTACCAAATGTCATCCAGGGACATCTTGCAAGCAGCAGTTTCCCCATCTCCCATCTGTCAGTTAGGTAAGTCTGTGACCACAATACATGTACTACGATCCATTTAGCATTTACTTTCACCTTTCTCATTTCTAACATGTCTCTCCACCGACTCATTTCTCTATCTGAAAATAAAAAGTCTTATAGATATTCAACTTTTTTCACCCTTGATACCATTTATGTCATCTATCAAAATTCTGAAGTTTATGTTAATTTTTTCCTCCTGCTGCTGGATCGAGACACATGTCCACCACCTTCTTTGAAGACACTGTTTAGGCAGCTGACATCTAGGCCCATGTTCAAAAGGAAGCATCAGTGCCAAGTAGCTTGTAAGACACTGTTATTTCTCATTTGCATCGACATATATTAACCAACAACTAACATTGTGTAATAATCTAATGTATCATATATGTACGATAAAGTGTCATTTCAGTTTTGTACAATGTCGCTGATTTAGACATATAAACAATCTGTAATGTCAAACATACTAAATATATTACCATTTTCTTTTAGCTCTGGGGACTAAAAGCCTTATGATGGTGCCATTCCAACCACAGCTGGAGGAAGGCATTCAGTGCCAGAGGAAAATCAGTTCTAGCTACCATATCTGTGGGCCCCACAGCCGTTGAGCAGCAAGCAGTGCTTAATTTGTAAAACAATAAGTGCCAAAGTCCTTGTACGGAGGCCACTGCAGCTTGCAACACCCATTGACCTTACCAGCGCTGCCAATGACAGTAACAGCACAACTGCTAAATTGCACTCTTACAAGTGGGACAACTCAGACTTTTAATTAATACCTGATGCCCAAGCTATTCTTATAGCTTTTGGTGGTAGGTATTAGTCAATTATAATGTATAATGAATTATTAAACAAATGTGGTTGTGCTCATCACAAAGTTACACCAACAGCGCCACCATGTGGCAGACTGTCATAAGTGCTGGCGTTGACAATAAAGTGCCTGTGCGGAGTACCGGAAGCCACCAGCTCAAATTAAGCACTGGCAGCAAGATATTGTTAGTTCCATCTAGAAGAACATCTCTAAAATGACCTCAGTGACAGCCAGACAGCAGTCTCCTACGTAGGGAACTCCTTCGGATTCCAAATCACCTTCAACCTTCATAAAGTCATGGCTGCTCACTTCAGCTGTGCAGGAGTCTCATTAACCCAGCCCTAAGCCTACAGATACCCATACTGTCGCCCCTCCTCCACCATCCAATGCAGGTGCAACTCTAATCTGCTCTCAATCTTCTGAGAGAAAGGTAACCTCTGTTTGCGGAGGACTTCTGCCCATTCAACAATCTTCCTCCTGCAATTTCCCAGATACCAAACCCTCTACTTAATGGACAGCCTGCTGGCATTGTCTGATGGTCACACATGCAAGGGTTTAGGGGGCGGGCATTGGCAAATTCTTGTCCTCTCGGGGGATCAGATTTTCAAACCAACAATACTCTGTAGGGATTTTCGTCAAATATGGAGACCCTATCCAACGTCAGAACCCACCAAGATCAGGCACAAGGCTGGGTCATGGAGAACTTTGATAAAAGTCTCAAAGGCATGATGAAATTGCACCAGGAACATCTCCTATGTTGAGGTGGGTAAGATTGAATTTGGGCCAGTTGGCCCTGGGGGAAATTGCTTGCTTGATAGCACTTCTGTGCTGGAATGCTTTTGACTTTAAAATAGTGTCAGAGGGGACTCTTGAGACTCGGACCACTATTGGGGCGTACCCTGGATGTTGCCTATAGTAAATGGGGAATAATCACTATCGCCAGACCGAGGAGGAAGTGGGACACAGGGAACTGCCTACAAAATACTAGAGCCCCGACCTGAGGGGGGCTATGTAGTTTTTTGTGAATGTCATATTTCCCTTTGTGTTGTTAGCTGTAAAATAAAGTAATTTTTTATCCTGAAAGAGAGTATTTGGCTGGACAATCATTTATTACTGCTACTGCATGTGCTTTGAGGTGTAAGGCCATGTCCCCTGCCCCCACTGTATCCACCGCCACCGAAGTGAGCCTTGGACCGCTCAGACCACGCTATTCCTAAGAGTCAAGTGCAGAAGAAGTAATTGGCCCAGTTGCTCAGAATCTATAGTAGGTCGGGTCCTGAGACATCAGGAGTAAAAGGTCTCACCTCCCAAGTTTAGGTCCAGTAGCTCCTGCTTGCCCCGTGGCCCTCTGAACAGGGTTCTCTCAGATCCTGACCTCTCACCTGGTTCCATTAGTCGTTATACGGGGCTATGAATCAGACAATGTAACCCCTGCACCTGTCTCTTGTATGTACACTAAGCATCTCTCCTGCCCCTTGGAATTCTGAGCCTGTTTGTACATTTCTGCGACCATTCTCTGAGTAATCACCCACTTAAGTGTGGAGAACTCGACAGCAGTAAATACCTCTCAAGGGGTTAGAAGTGGGCGTTCCAAGGTGTGGTTTGCCTTGGAAATTTGAGATGTCCAAAAATGTGCATGTTTGTAGGCATTCCCAGACTTCGATCTGATCAATTCCGCCCTGGAAATGTTCGGACTCTCTCCTTGCAGTGGGGGTAGGGGAAGGGATCACCCTCCAATCTGGTGGGGGTGTAGAGGAAGGGCTTTCTCCACAGGCAAAAATGATTCCACTGCCGAGAAACATTATGCATTTGCACAAGGGATCCTATGTCTCTCTTGCGGAGTTCTGCGCATTGCAGAACTCTGCACATAAGGAATATAAGTCTGCTGGAAAAGTCACAGACCTTCCCAGGAATATGCCTCCAATGGTGAGCAGGGTGCAGCTTTCCAGGTGTCCTCCTTGGAATCTTGGTGACTATAAAAAGTCAAAAACGTGCGTTCACCAGAAGGCAGAGATCTCTGCATTTACCTTTTTTTAATATAGGGCCTTAAAATATGGATCTCCTCATTTGCCCGTCAAAAAACAAAGAGAAAACGTACTTCTCCCCGCAAATTGGAAGCAAACTAAATCTAGGAAGCTCATAGATATGACTTTTCTACTGGTGTAAAAAATATATCCTTAATTGTAAATACTTCAGAAACAGATTCATTCTCATTTTCAGTCTTGTAGAAATACACCAGAGCATTACTTTAGTTTGAAGACATGCACCTTCTTACGTAAAAATCGGTTTCAGATATAAAAAAAGTTGTTCTGACTAGCTAGTTGGCACTTACACTGCCATGTGGTTTTATTTCATCTCATGTAAAGCTATGAGAATATTTAAGGCAATAACATGGCTCTCCATGACCATAAAGAGAGTCAGTCGCAAAAAGCATAGAACTGAACATTTTTCTCAACGTAATTGGTTACATTTTAAAATGATTTATGTTATAGTAAGTAAACAATCAGTGAACCTTTCAGGTTACATGTATAAAAACCTCCAGAAATCAAATGCAAGCACTCACAGTTATCCGTTTTCGCTTGCTTTTAAATTCACTAAAAGGTAAACATACCATGTGAGAACACACCGTAACAGGCCTCATTCAAGGTCATCATTCAAGGTCATTATATGAACAATCACCTTTCTGTTGTAGTAAACATTTATCCGTATAGTAACACATTGTCCTCAGGTTTGTGGCTGCTCCAGTGCATTTTGTCGAACTCATGCCGGTTTTCCCAGTTAAGGGTCAGAGTGTGCCTGATCTTGTGTAACCAGTCACTAAAAGGCCATACTTCTTAAAGGGTAAAATTTCCAATCACAGGATAGTCGATAGACTCTAGTTTCCCCACACTTGGCACTGGTTTGAGGTGATTTTCCTCAAACTGCTGTGCTCATTTATTCACCTTCTAGCTCTACCTTTCATCCGTCTTGCTTCACTTGTAGTCTTTAGTCGGCATAAGGATGCCGCTTTGTCAGTACTACTAAAGAGGATCCTGGCAACTCATCCACAATCCTGTTGGTGTGGGGTTTGCATCTCATACAAGCGATTCACTAACAGAGGGTTTGACCAGCTCAGGCCTTGAGACTGAGAGTCTGGGGCTCTCCCGTGCTAGGCATGAGGCAGAGACCAAGGTGTTAGACCTGTCATCCATAGGGTGGTCTTCCCCCAAACTTTTCACCTGCTTACCTCCTCTTTTTGCTGTATCTTTTTGTTGACCTTAGGATTCTGAACACTTTACCACTGCTGACCAGTGCTAAAGTGCATGTACTTCTCCCCTAAACATGGTGACATTGGTGTATACTTGATTGGCATATTTAGTTTACTTATAAGTCCCTTGTAAAGTGGTATACCATATACCCAGGGCCTGTAATCTAAATGCTACTAGTGGGCCTACAGCACTGGTTTTGCCACCTACACAAGTAGCCTTTTAAACCTGTCTCAGGTCTGCCATTGCAAGGCCTGTGTGTGCAGTTTACTACCTCTTCGACTTGGCATTTAAAACCACTTGCCAAGCCTTAAACTCCCCTTTTATTACACATAGGTCACCCTTGGGTGGGCCTAGGTAGCCCTAAGGGCAGGTCGCTGTGTAAATAAAAGGTAGGACATGTACTTTTAAGTTTTACATGTTCTAGTAGTGACCAACAGCTAAATTTGTTTTTCACTACTGTGAGGCCTACTCCTCTCATAGGCTAACATTGGAAATTCCTTAAAAAACTTTTCAGTTGTAATTCCTGATTAGAAATGAGTAGCTGCATCATGTTTCATATCTTTGGAATGGTAATGATAAATCCTCTTTACTGGTAATGTCTGGGGTGGGTGACAGCTGCACTTAGTGCATTCCCTGTAGACAGCCACACACACAGGAAGGGTGGGTGTGACAGAGTACTCATCTGCATTCATCTGCATTCTGATAACTCTTCCTCGGCAGGAAGAGAAGGGGGGCTGACATACCTGAATAGGCAGTATCCTGTTTCCCATACAAAGGGGCTGATTACTCCCTACTGGTAGTCTGGAGCCATGGCTGGGAAGAAAGGGGGCCGTGTGCACTTCAAGTAACTGCTTTGAAGTCACCCCCACTTCAAAGGCACAACTGGATATAAGTACTGGGCCTCTGTCCCTACAAAGACTGTACACTACTGGACCTGTGACGAACTCTGCCAGGAGTAAAGATTGCTGTGCTACAATGATTGCCACTCTGCTTGACTGTTGCTCTAGAAGAACTGCTTTTCTGTGGTGTCCTGCTGCCTGCTTTTCTCTGCCCTGCTGAGGACAAGGACTGGACCCATCTCACTTGAACCCAGAGTGACGCCAAGGGTTTGCTGGTTTGACCCCTGTTCTGAAGTCTTAGGGCCATCAAAGACTTCCTACAACTCTGCAATCACACCTGGCCTCTGCCACCTGTGAGCCCTGCCAAGTGGTGCCAATCCAGTCCTGGGCCCTTGAAAGTGAGCTTCTACTGTGCAGAACCATAAAAAATCGATGCAGTGACGACTTTGCCCATATTTGAACCAAAGTATTGCCCTTCGATGCCAATGCAGGTGCCGATTGATGACATTGCTTTGATGGACTGCGATGCTCGGTGACAACGGACAGCACAGCTCAACGAGGACACAGCACCTGCATCATAAAGGGGTTCGTTGACGAAGCCTTTATGTTCTGCGTGGATCGAAACCGACGCATTGAGTCTTCGACATCGACGCTTCCTCCATCCAACGTACGTTTTTGGCAGGACTTCCATGAGTCCTGTAGCCAGCCTACCCTCCTCATTTATTTGTGAGGGAGTTCAGTTCAAGAACCTTTTTATACTTTTGAGATGGCAAGGCCTGGTGTATCAGGAGTTGGAGGGCCACCACATTTTGCAGGGAGGTTCAGCCATTTTGCATCATGCCATAGCGTGTGCTCCCGAATATCGAGGTAGGACTCTTGATGCCACAAATTTTATGGGCACAATATCGAAGGAAGAAAATGTTGAAAGGTAAATAAGTATAGATTTTCTATACCTAAATCTACATATATGTACCTTGATGATATATATGTTCAAGGTGCATAGATCTGGAGTTAAGAATAGTTAATCTATACTTTGTCTATGTACACTCACCTTTCGATAGTTTTTCACTCGATATTCTGTCCAAAATATTAGTGTATCACGGTATTCCTAGCCTAGATATTCCATAGTACAATCCAACATAGCTCACCCTGATTTCTTTTTTCTGAAACTTTATGTCTATATTTTAGTTTTTTCAAAAGGTTCAGACAGCTATTGATTTCTTTGGTAACATAATATTAAACTTCAGACATTCACTTGGAAATGCAGGAGCAGGGTGATGAAAATTCTTGTAATGCTAGAGCCTTTGCAGTGAAGAGGCAGGACTCACCAGCTCCTGTAGGACACTGCTTTATTTTGTTATTTAGATGAATGTCCCAAGGAGAAGTTACATGATGTAGTTAGTTCAATAGGGCACTCCAAGAGGAGCATGGACATCTTTGCTCAGTGAAGCAGCGACAAAGTACAAAGGACAGAGACGCAACAAAGGTGTACATTACTCCATGTCTACGACAAAAATAATTCAGTCGTCAGGCATATATCCAGAATGTCTGAGCATAACACTCACTCTGTCTTTTGCTCAGCCAATTCCAAATCCCTGACTCTTCTTCCAGGCTTGTTTGCAAGTATTCTGTGTGGCATCCCACTGCCTTCTTTACTGTACTTAAGCAGACATGTGATCAAAGGCAAGACACACACAGCTTTAATCCGAATAATGATTATGATATCTGCAAGTAAATTACCCCTTTCATGTCTTTATTTGCTTGGTTCAGGGGCTCCTTAAGCAACCAGGATCTTCTACTCCCAATTTTTCTCAACCTCAGGAATATATCAAATTATTATAAAACATAAACAACTGACCTTTAAATATTAAAGTAGAGTGCATTCTTTCAGGTAACTTAAACAACAGATGACCACATATACAAAGTAGGGCATTCTTGACAGATGCCCTTCACTGAAGTAGCGCAGTGCGCACTGCTAAATGCTTTCGCTGAAACCCTGGAGTCTATTTCCACTGGCAACAAGCTGCTCTATTGTAACCTATCATAACCGGCCGCACAATCTGCGTGATAGTCAGACGCGAGGTGACAGATTGCTTCCGCTGTTGTAACCTGTCAGGGAGCATACGCTTCCGGGTGAGTGATTAGGCGCACGTTCATTATTTTGACACAGATTATCTAATCTCTCCTCACGGTGATACTACATGAAACGTAGTTTATCCCTGAACACCGGCTAGTACCACAACGCATGCCCTTGAATTTATCCCACCCTGAGCATTGTGAAAGAGTACACATTTATCAGTATTGGGCAGTGCTTAACTTGTAAAATAAGTGCAAGGGCCCTGACCAGGAGGCCACAGCAGCTTGCACCACCCAATGCCCCGTCATCGCTGCCAATGACGTACCAAAACAACTGCTGACCATCTCTCTCGCCCGCAAGTGCTACAGTTCAGATTATTCCAGGTCCCCAAAGTTAAAGGAATTAATGGCTGGGGAGGCAAGTACTAGTAATTTTAAACAACCATTGTTCCGCTCATCTCTAAATTAGACGAGCAGCGCTACCATGTGGCAGAGTGTCATAATGTGGTGATGACAATTAAGTGGGGTGCCAGCACCGGAAACCAAATAAGTGTCGGTGCCAGCCCCAGAAACCACAGGTTCAAATTAAGCACTGGTATTCGGTCTTCAATGAATCGAAAAGTATTGTTTGACAAGATTCCGGAGTACTTCAGCAGCGCAGACAGCTAATGCAGAGTCAAACTTCGCCCACATACATAACAGGTATGGAACAGGAGCAGCAGATACACACATAATAACACATGCACAGACATAGAAGCAGTGGCGTAGCTTCAAGCGGTGTTTGGAGTGCTACACCCCTAATAAATGTATTTTCTGGTAAACAATTGGGTGCAGGTGTTTTCAGTCGGGTATGGTGAGGTGTCTGTCGGATTTCACAAGGATTTTTTACATACAAACACACAAACAAAAAGAAATCAACACACAAACTCTCTCTCTCTGTTTTGAAAGTCTTCAAAATGGTTGGCTATTTTACAAAATGTGTTTTCTCTCACTTTGTACCCCTCCCAATCCGTATTGCTCTCCCTTTCCACTGTCCCATAAACCCCTCTCATGCGTCCTGCTTGTTGTATAATGTATTTTAACATTATATGCCAGCGTCATTGTTGGAAAATCAGAAGCCCCCTCCCCCATCTTACTGTCCAAGCTATGGTCCTGCATAGAAGTGCACAAACAGAAATAGGCTTTTATACATATAATGAAATGCTGTGAAGTGAATTTCCAGTTAATTCCAATTGCGAATCATAACTGTTTATTACTGGTTATTAATTTTTTTGGGCAGGCACCCTAGAGAGCAATCTTTAAACAAGCACTGGAAAAACCAATAATCCAGGCTCTAAAGTTCTGACGCATATATACATGCATGTCTGTGTTTGAATATATTATCACATTAAAATTGGGCATATTGTCTTTGCCAGCGCTTGTTTCATCAATGAGTTTCCAGAGTCAAGTAATGAACAGTCATTCCACAGATGAAGAATGTTTTCAGTGGAGACCTGTTTTTATTCTGCCCACTAGAGACATAACGAAAGGGAGAGAGGGGGAAGAAAGAGAAGGGAAGAGAAAGACACAGAGAGAGATGGAAGAGAAAGAGGGCGAGAGGGAGAACGTGGAGACAGACAGACAGAGAGAGAAGGGAAGGGAATGTGAGACATAGAGAGAGGGGCCAACGAGAGGAGACATACAAAGATAGGACAGAGTGAGAGCACCTGCTGATGACTTGAAGCCTGAAAATTGCTGGTTAATCGGGCTCATAATGTACGTCATCGGGTCATGGGTGCATACTGCACAGACGTGACTGCTTGGGCCCCCTGGCTTAGAATTGGCTGTGGCTGATAGTCCACTAGATTGATCCGGCTGATGCTGCTGGTACACGTAGCACTGGATGGGAGAACTAATGCAAACCATGAGCCGATAGCGTGGGAACAAGCATTGCCCAGGCTAGTTGGGCCATACTGCACGGCACTGGCTGCTAGAGGATGTCTACGCTGCACGTGCTGGTTTGCTCACTGGAATTCCGTCATTGTGACGAATATCCAAAATGAAGAAAGCCAGTCTGACGAAATGCGGCCAACAAAACTTCACTTTAAGAGATGCCATAATGAGGAAGAGGGGGAAACACCCCCCTTAAAAAAGAGATTTTTTTTTTTTAAAAAGGAGGTGGAAAATGTTAGAGGGTAAGGAGAGAACCCCTCCCTTAAAATGGGACAGAAAAGCCTACCAGTAGAAAACATTTTTTTTTTACCAACAAGTGCTTTTACCAGGGTATGTTCGTCAACCTAGTGAAATCTATTCTTTTAGAAAAAATCGTCATAAATAATTCCACTAATAAAATTCAGCAGAATGAGTTTCTTGAGGTAGGTTTCTCATTGAATACACATAGAACCGTGGACACGAGCTCACAGTACTTGCTGATTGGCTCACTGCGTCCAGTTGGTGAAGACTAGACAGCACCAGCTGAGAGGGCAATTACTATGTCTTTGATTATGAGTCCTGCATACTTGGTGCATTATTAATGTCTACTGATAAATTGCTCCCATAAATATGGATACCCTGGGGGTTGTTATTTATTGAATGAGATAAATAACACCAATTATGAGTTTTCCCACGAAAATGATGCATAACATGAGGATTTCGGTGCTTACCATACCAAAACCAGGATGTCCTGCTACTTACTTGGAGCACATCATAGTAAGTGATTTAACAATATACAAGGGATTGGCAGTAAATGTACCCCTTCTTTTTGTAAATGTAGGTAAAGCAGTTATAGCTACCTTTTAGGTGCCTGAAACCTGGGTGCAATTCAGTCATTTTTACATTTCCATGAAAAGATCCGAGATAGTCAGCTTTATTGACTGATAATAACACTATTAAACATGGATCTTGGGAGTTTTTTTTGAAGATTTTGACCCTGTGACTGGCTATTATATGAGAGGCATAGGTTTCAGGACAGCAGCATGGATGTGTTGCAGCGATACCACGTCCCACTCAAATGTGGCTTTGTGCCTGAGCGAGCTGGCCCATACCTTGAAGGAACCAACTATATTGATGAAAGGAAGGCTTTCGGTAAGATATTGTGGCGGTTTGCAATGGTGGTTATGTGCACAAAAATACCAGTCCCAAATACGACGACCTCTCTCTCCAAATCTGTACGTGATACACGTGTACCTTTCTTTCACGAAGACTCAGCGCCTCTATTTCCCAATCAAATGTCCTGGCTACACAGTTAGCATTAAAACCTATGAGGATGATGAGGCTTTTTATGCCACCAATTAAGACAATAAATAACTACAAAAAACACTAAAGGATGAATTTGGTTTAAAATCGTACTAGAACCTTAACCAAGAGAGCAAAGTCTCAAATATTATTAGCAGGAGGGATGTAAATGTCTAAACCCAGAGTTGAAACAAAGGCAAATTATCTGGTGTTATCATAGCCAATGATTTTCAAAGCTAATTACCCCTTTGTCCCCTTCCTTGTTCTTCTCGTTACATCTGAGGTGTTATTGCTCCCCAGACAGGTTTGTAAGCCTCATAATCCAGGCCTAGGAGTGTCCCTACTTGTGAGGTCCCGGACCTGTCCTGTGACCTGGACTGGCACAGCAAGCATGCCCTCATTGTGGGCAGTGGAGTACTGCTCCTGACCTGGGTGTGGGGTATAAAGAGGTGCTGTCAATATACAGTGTTTTTTAAAGAATAGATCAGTAGTGTGACCAGACGTTTTTTCCTGTGTCATTGAGAGTGTGACCTACTGGCCCACATGTGTAAAATCCCATTATAATGTGTATGCCCATAACCTTGTGCTGGCATCCCGTGCATGGGTCCAGTGTGTGCATGTGTAGTGTGTGTAGAATATGTGGTGATCAACTGGGTGCATGAATGTGCCTCAGTAATGAGTCCAGTGGCATCCATTTTGATGCCCCTGGCCTGGCATAGCATAAGATGGAGGGTGAGGACTCTGCTAATGAAGCCTATTGTTAGCAAGGAGCTGCAGATGAGTCTTCCTAAACACTGCTGTTTGGTGTATGATAGGGGTGGCTCCCTTGTCAGAGGTGAGGAAGTGTCTAAGTGAGGCTTGCCCCTTTTGTCTGTCCCTGATTACGCCTTCACTTGGGCTTATAACATCCAGTTGGAGAAACCTCATGCCTCTTTGTGCCATTCTTATGGGGCTCCAGGTTGGAGACAGAATCAGTACTACCTGCTGTGAGGAGCATCACTCTAAACAAAGGCTGTGTCTGGAGAGCAGCCTGAGGACAACACTTGAAGGGAAAACCACCGCAAACCGGTTCTACATTTTGACACAGTGGACCCACGTCTCCTGTCTAGAGGTTGTGCGTAAATGTTGGACCCAAACCACTCCACTTTGTTCCAATTCCAAGTCCTTTATGGCCAGGAAAGGGAGTAATTCACAGAGAACTCATATGACTGCTGGGCAACCAGGGCTGGTGTTTGTGTGACAGCTAGCCTCCCAGAGGTGAGGGGACATTACCTTTAGTCTACATTTATTGATGGAGGAGCTGTGGAAAGGCCCTAAAGCACCTACAAGCCTGCCTGCCTCCTAAGAGAGGGAAGGAGTCTGCCTAGCCCTGCAGGAGGAGAGACTGTTCAGGATCAGATAGGCCCAGTGTTTCCCTGGTGGCTGTGGAATACTCAGAGAAGTTCTAACTGCACAAGAGTAAGCTATGGGATCTCTTAACCCAGATTCCTGTGGGAAGTGCAACAAGGTGATCATTGTGATCTCAGTGGATGCTGCAGCTGTATGATTGCCATAGATTTGGACGAGGGCTGCAACTGCATGACTGCTGTAGGCTTAGATGGGACCTACAACTGCCGTGATTGACACAGGCCTGACCAAGGCTGCACCTGCCTCTGGTCTGGTTGGGATTACAACTGTTTTGACCAACTTCAGTCTGACCTGGGCTGCATCTGACCTCAGTCCAGGTGGGGCTGCATCACTGCAGCCTCGAGAGACTACTACAGTTGGGTCTCCACCTACACTGGTGCAATGGGTTCCACAGACTGAAGCGGGATGGGCGCACTGGCTGACACAGTATACACTTGCCTTTCTACAAGGCCCAGCAGACTGTTGGCTGGACGTGGCCCCCATAGAAAATAAGCGGGAGGGTGGCCACTTCAACGAGAGGCAAACAAGGACTCAAACGTGCCACCCGTATCAAGAGGAGGTAAGACTTAAAGAGTGAGTTTGCGTTCTCTGTTAATGCATTGGGTTGTTGCGGGAGCAGAGTACTGTTGTTGATTGTGGCGGATGCTACGATCGCCGCACTAGTATTTTTCTGTATCAGTTTTACCAAGGAATTGTCATCCGAGAGCAAAACCCTCAAGTTAGGAACACTCTTTAATATGATCAGTACTATTGGCCTGTTCATCAAAAAGCTCCCGCTAGCCATATCCGATGGAAACAGGTTGACTAACATCACTCAAAGGGGGCCCATAGGGTCTTTCCATGTCAACTTAGATCAAAAGGAGCCTTTCATAATAGGGGTAAGAACCCTCTTCACCTGCCTAGCTGCTTTAGCTTCGGCCCAAGTACCCTCCATTACGACCAGGGCTGAAATGATAGGAGAGGTAGGAGTTGAATCTATGGTTCCTAGTAACAGTCATGGCCCATGTCAACTTTATTCTAATCCCTCAGCCCTAAGCAAATCTGACTCCAGTATTTATAGAGGGGCTGGGTTTCGACAGCACGAGCTGTTGTAGAAACTTTACTTTACCAGGGGCTTTCCTTTTAATTCTTCCTAACTCCATCCGATTTTGTTTTCTTTCTGAAAGAGATTTAGATTTAGATTTCTGCTTTGCAGGTGCATAGACCTCAAATATTGGAAATACTAGCCTGATGATTTCTTGCTTTTTTATAGAATTCTTTCCATCTTTCCGGTTTCTTTTAGAGCAACATTAGTGGGAAATCTCCGAGAACAAGGGGCCTAGGGCATGGTCTGTGATTATAGTTACAGATTCATCCGGGCCACCTTTCATGGTGCTGGTGGGAAGTGTGTCTTTCTCCGAGTTCTGGGACACTGGGCTCCCTGCTTGGACAGACGGATCTTTCCATTGGTTGAGTCTTTACCCTGCCTCATCTCTCTTTGAGTTACTCAGCACTACGTCTTCTGTTTGTGTCAATTTTACAATAGTCTTCATGGTTTCAGAACTTTATTGATCAACTGTCTTCGAGTTTAAAGTGTGTAGGATAGTGGATAGTAATGGCAGACTTTGATCCTGAACTACTGATCCTAAACGATATGAACATCAGACAAAGTGGAATAAGGAGTGGGGATTATCTTTGGAGAAATGGCTGCTCACAGCTAGAGGAGGATCAAACAAAATTCGATATTTTGGTTTAGCCGGGGAAAGGCCTTACCTTTTCCCCTGGAATGGGGAATAACTTGCCATTCCTGGAATTACAGTGTCCTTTTGCACAGGTTTTGCCTAATTCTTCGGAGTTTAATGCTCCCATTTACCACCTGATCTGAGCAGGTGAAAAACGGGGTGGGAGGTGGTCACTGAGGGAGGTGGTCACTGAGGGTTGTGTGTGGGGCCATAGGAAGGGTGGTGTATGAAGCTGTTGAGGGTAGCATTATAGGCAGGGCCGGACTGGGAACTTAAAACAGCCCTGGCAAAATTATAAATTCAGCCCCCATGTGAGACATGTTAAGGCACGCTAAAACCAGAGCAACTCTTTCAAGTTGCTGCTGTGATCGCGTAACGTGCACCACCACTCCTGGAGGCAGAAACCAGCCTCCAATTGTCAAAACTGGTCTTCGGAGGCTGCAGCCTCCCGGGGGATTGCCCGCTTGCGGCTGGCCAGTCCGGCCATGATTATAGGTCGGAGTGAAGGAGAGACCGGCTTCCGCTCACTGACAGCCCTGAAGACCTGTTGGTTTTAGCAGAGGTAAACCGAGGCCGATGTTCCAGCAACCCGTAATCCCAGATGCAGGCACACAGGGCCCTTCGGAATTGGCAGGAGCGGCCCCTGTAAATCATCAGATTTTGTTTATAAAACGGCCTTATTTCGCTATCTCTCACACTGGGCTTCCCTAGTTACTATTTAGCCACTGTGATTGCACCTTCTCGATGTCCTGGTTGGAACTGTCTTTCACCAGTCCCTCTATGCTATGGTGGCCCCAAGATTCAGTTCTACATCCCCAACTATCCACAGTGTATACTATCAACTTCATCTAGACTGCTCCTAATGACCTCTAACATCACAATCTCATCGGCGCCATCTTGGAATTACCTTTGCTTATTCAGAATACACCAGAAGCATGGAATGTTCAATGAGACGGCCGTTGCTGCAACTACATGAGCCTTCCCTCAGTTGAAAGTAGGTTGTCATTTTTCATATTACTACAATCGTTTTCAATGACATGATTTGTTCATTCATATGTATTCTTTGAAACGTTATGGTAATTTGTAACTGTAGACTACTAATTGTTGTCCTGTAAACTGCTTGTACGCAGTGAATAGTGTTCTCATGTAAAGTGCTCTGATACCTCCGGTTCTAGTTTGCACAACATAAAACTATAAAAATAAATAAATAAAAGATCCTTCTTGCCAACATTCAGGTTGTGCTTCTATTCTTTTTTTGGGAGCGGGGGGAGAGGGGTTTGCAAATCTTTTTATTAAATGTTGCATCATACAGTATGTACGGGTAAGCAATGCATATTGGATTCAATACAAAGTAAAGCATCAATCTAGAAACATCAATACATGTAACATTTCTCTATGTATTGCAGTATGACATTCCTCTCTCATGTAACTAATTTAAACAGGAGACCACATATGTCACAATAAACCCTGCCTAGCCCCCCTTGGCCTGCCTAGGCTTCAAAACCCCTAAAATCCCTCCAGGCCCCCGAGATCGTCTCCCGAGATCGTCTCCCACATTTTTTGAGCATCCCCTTTCTTGGTACATTACTTGCTCCGCTCTCTGACACCAGTCCAGGTCGGACATCCACTCCTTTTTAGTTGGGGATTCCATCTTACCCAAGGCCCGGGCTATATTGCTCTTGGCTACTCCCGCCGCCATCGTCGCCCATATGGTTTGGCATCTAGATCTGCTTATATTCTTATGCTGCAGATTCCCAACTGTTTACATTATTCTCTTCTTTCCTACAAAATCTCTACGACTCAATAGCTCCACGTCCTGTATCAACTTTTTAATTCATTGATCGTTCATTCACCTAAACCCAAACTAAAATTAGATCCCGCTTCTTCATACTTTGATTTTTGATGTTATGTTAAATTTACTTTTAGAGCGCATGATTACCCAGAGGTTTTTTGGCGCTGGCTTGAACAGAAAACCTAATCCAAAATCGGCAAATCAGAAAATCAACTAAAGTTGGAGGAGCGTAAGGCTTAATTTGACGCTCATATAGAACTGAATAACCAGGTTTTTAAGGCTTTCCTGAAGACAAGCAGATTATTCACGGATTTTAGATGGAGCGGAAGGGCATTTCAAGATCGTGTTGCGCTGGTAACAAAACTTCTTCCCCCCATGAGGCAAGTCTGAATTTGGGGACTATTGCGTTATTGGCTGTGGAGGACCTCAAGGTTCTCTGTGGCCTGTACCAATTAAATTTCTTCTTTAGGTAATCCGGTGCGATGTCATGCAAGGCTTTAAAGGCAGTGCAGAGGTCCTTAAGCCAAGCATTCCTGTCCTTCAGTCATCATCTCAAATATTTCTTACTGACCCTTGCCCCTTCCCTTTGCACGGTCTCCATTATTATAAAGATTCAAAGTGACCCCATGTCTAGCGTGAAACCTTCAGACTGCCCTAATGCTTGGCTTTCCACAAAATGTTACATTGAATTCTGGGACATGTAGTTTTACATTTAACTTGTAAGTATGGGCTAAACAATGCAAGCAAATACATTGGCGTTGGCTGAAAAGCAAGGATTGGCTTTGATCTCATGCTTGACATGGAGCAACTTGACATCTTGAATTTACCTCCTTCTCCAGTTCTTCCTTCTCTCCTCTCACCTCTTTCTCTTCTTGAGGCACCCTCAGCTGAGCCTGGCTTCCTCCGACCATCATCCACCCAGACCTTTTCCCCCTTTCTTGTTCACTAATTCTAGTTTTTTCCTCGTTGTTACTTCAGTTTGGGGTTTATATGCAAATTATTGTAACTTGATCCGAGCCTTCTCTCTCTCTGTCTGCTTATCGCTCTCTGTATTCTTTGTTTTTGACATTGAAAGAGCTCTAACGCAGTCAAGCCATGTTCACCCTGCATAAAACTCCATAAATTAATAATATAATAAAAATAATAATAAATAAATGGACATCTATCTTGACTCAACCTATGTACTTTAATGCCTATCATCGCTCGCTGTTTTTTCTTCCCCGTCCTCACTACCTATCTTAATCGTTGCTGCACATTTACTATAACTGCTTCAAAAGGGAATCCAGCATTGTAACTTTCACCGGTATTGACCGGGGATGTGCAAAGTTCACATAATTTGCTTTTGCATATTTACATGAAATTTCAGAAAAATTACATGAAACTATACATAATTATGCAAATTTCACAATTTGGTGCTACATTTTTGTGAGAAATGTATCCTCATGTGCATTTTTAAAGCAAGGAAATATTTTTTGCTAAACATATAAAAAATTAACACAAAAAACAAATGCACTGCAAACAGCAGCCACTCTCTCTCCTCTCCTCTCTTCTCCTCTCCTCTCCCCACTCCCGTCCCCTGCACTTCCCTCCTCCCCGTCCCCTTCCCTCCCCTCCATGCAAGAGGAAAATGCCTTTAATGATCGTTTTTGTGCAGGAAGGTGTCCCTTCCCAATCTCTTGCAGTAGGGACCCTCACCAGTTACTCTCAAAACCTATCGATGTCACTTTCTAATTAATTAAATTAGATTATTTTCAAGTAGTCTATTAGTCAGCGAGCCCCGCACGTTTCACAAAATGTTCAGATCTTCCAGACAATAGAGTTGAAAAGCTTTACATTAAACATATACGTCTGTGTTTGGTCTATGTGGAAGGGAGGCATTGCTTGTATTAGCCTGTGTTAAGACCAGGGCCACTGGAATTTTGTGGAAGGGTTGGACCAAATTATGCAGCAGGCTTGACTAAATTATGCTGCATGGAAAGGCAAATTATGCAGCGTAATGCTGCACATTTTTTTATATTACTTCACTACTTTGTAATTTTGACACATGTTTCACCTCATTAGTACTAGTTCAATACCCAATACAGCAATAAGCAGCTTAGAGGTGACCGGTCAACCTTTGCAAAGGGCCTTCCATTGCGTGGAAACACGTGCTGGAGCGTTTTAGTAACTTTTGATCTGTTTGAGGAAGAAACATTTTTTTTGTAAAAACCTGCAGATAATGTAGATGATGATGGATTACATGTCAAATGCTGCAAATCTATTCTTTTATGGAAGATGCGACGGTCGCAGAATTGCATAATTCCAGTGGTACTTGTTGCTGCTGCTGATATTAATCTTGGAGGCAGGGATGGAAGGTTTGTGTTTACAGGTCAGGTCCCCTCGTCACTGTCCTCCGCACCTGAATTGCCTATTCAGATGCTAAATTAGTATTAAGAGGCCTTGGGAGAAGGTGTGAGGAAGAAGTGGGGGCAGGGAGATACACTAAGAGAGGGGAACAAAGAAGCTTATGCAGCACCTCAAGAGAACGGACATGTGCCGGCAACCTCAAATGGAAATTCACAAATTAGGCGCCCTGGGCCCAGCTGGCCCATGCCTAAAGTTTGCCCTGCGCACAATTTCCAAAAATGTATGAAATCAGAGGTGGGCGAGCCAACAGAAAACAGGGAGTGCCTGGCCAGGGATGAGCAAAGGGTCTGGTTCAGATTTTAGAGCCAATGCGTGAGCTGAGTTTACAAAATGTTTGCCGTGTAAATCACACAACAACCGCCATATAAAATGTGATAATGCTGCATCAAAATTCAAGAAAGTGTGTTTCCATAACATGTGAAGCTTTGACATTAATAAATCACATTACAGCACTGCACTGAGATGTACTTATTAACAGCAATAGTTTTTAAACATGAACCACTGGTGCACTAAGAGGCAAAAAACTTGTCATGTAAACACTGTAGGTGATCCAGATTATTATAGAGCAACATTACAGTCTATTAAATAAAGCACAATAGGTTTTTGTATAACTGGTATTCTGAGCTCACATAGTTGAAAAGGCTTTCATACACGATAATGAAGAAGAAAGAGTTTTGGTGAAATAAAATATTTGCCTAAGATCACACAATTTAAGCAGGGAAGTCACGATTTATCCAGGTTTACTGGTTTCACTTCATACAAATCAGCCAGACAATGGGTATCTATTTGTCTTTCCTTATGTTAAGGTTTTATTTTGACTTCTTTGTGTATTTTTCTAAATAGCGGGAACTGGACCTGAAGGTGCTGGAGCGCTTTACATGAGCGTTAGTTACATTACACTTTCACATTCATTGTTTATAGACAGGGGGGATTAAGTGATTTGCCCATCAACACAGGTTGTTGAGCTGACACCGAGACTCGAACCTGGTCAGCAGCACTAGCTATAACACCACATTCTGGGTAGAGGGAGGGAGGCAGGCAGAAGCCACATGAAAGCTCGGCTCATTATGGGATCGAGGTTCCAAAAGGACCTCAAGCTGAGCCAGGGTTCAGGCTCGAGCACCAGAGGGTCCCCACCTGCCCTGCCACAAACCTGTATGAACCCCATTGCCCCTGAGCTAAGGAGGAGATTTGGAGGAGCCAAGCAGCAAAAGGGAGGAGAGCGCTCTAACTCTACTTCTGCACAACAGAGAAGTGGAATCATCTCAGGAAGGAACAACCCACCGAGTGCCACCCACTAAAAGAAGGGAGAACCTTCAGAGACGCCACATTGGTTGTCCAGGTCTGACAGATGGAAGTAGCCACAGGCAGGAAAAGCCCAAGGAAATCAGAGCCAGACCAGAAGGTAGGCAGAAGCACACAAAGCCGTGACGATGGTCCACACCCCTCGCCCAACCATGACTTACAGTAGCGATGCCTCAAGGCTCAAGTCCTGTGCCACCAAGCAAAGGGAGGTGGAAACACAGCTCCCTGCTGCCCACAGAAGAAGGCCTCTGAGGAGGGCATATGCAACATGTGGCATGATGCCACACCAACCCAGAGAAGAACTGTCAGGCAGCAGAGAAGCAAGATGATCCCGGAAGAGGGAGCATGCAAAACATGGCCAGACGCACCACAGCACCAACAGAGACAAGGAGAATTGGATCAGTAACTGCCCTGATCATCACCAAGCCGTAGCCCAACACCAGTGGCCAGTAGCCGGACTACAGCGACTGTCAACCGTGAAGATGCCTTGTTGGCTGACAACTGAAGAATGTGCATGCTGCTGCACCCAGCAGAAGAAACTTGCAATGAGAAGTCTCAACTGCAAGAAAGAAGGTGCATGCCGAAGCACCAAGGAGAAAGTGGAGAAGGAAGTGTAACCTGCTTGTTCACACTGGGAAACCTGATGACTGACCAGACCTGGAAGGCGCGCTTGAGCGGACTCGGGCCACGGATGGAAGGCATCTATCCACATGAAGAAGCCACCGAGGTGAACCAAGGACGGCCCGGTGACAGCACAGTGGGAGAACCAAGAGTAAGCTGCGAGCAGGGGGAAAACTGAGGTTTTGCCACAAGCCCAGCGGGAGAACCAGGAGTAAGCCGCAAGTACACACAAACCAAGTCTGCGTGAATTGTGTCTCTGCCCCACACTTCCCAACATAACTGTCAGCCATTTTAACCGGCAGCTCAGCAACACTGAGTATACAGGTTGAAAATTCCGGTGTCTCCACAAAGAAAGAATGCAAGCACCTAGCCACCATCACTCCATGTTGTCGACGACCCGAGAAGGAATGCCCATGACCATCAAGGCAAGTCGTTGCCACCTGTCATACAGGTTCGCCACACGACTGGAAACCCCATCATGCCAGTCCCTGTCTTCTACGTCATCACTACCATCCATGGAGCATCAAACACCCCGAGTGGGGTCCAACACCGCTATCGGAACTACATACAAGAAGCACCAGTGACACTTGGAAGAGTCAGTCAACCAGAGACTACCTGCTCACCCTGCCTGCACCCTGATCCCGGTGGCGAGAGTGAGTCTCGACCAAGAAACATCTAACCCTACGGAAGAGGGGGGGGTGGGTGGGGTGATAGGATTTTAGCAGGATGGATTGGGTGCTCAGAGTACTATAGGTTCTTGTGATAAGATGTCGCTGATGGGCAGGTGCTTAGGTGGTGTTGGTCCAAGTTTCAGTTCAGAAACAGTTTGATTACAAGTTGAGGGGGGCAAGGCAGCTTTAAAAGGGGGATGAATGGAGCTGGAGTATGGGGGCTATTTCAGTTATAAATAAAAGTTTAAGATCTACGGTTGCAGGAATGTAAACATGATGGTTTGTGACAGAGTTGGAGGGTTGGTTATTTAGGGGAGTGGGGCAGTGCTTAATTTGTAAAAAACAGTGCCAGGGCACTCACCAGGAGGCCACTGCAGCTTACACCACTCATTGCCCCTGCCACGCTGCCAATGATAGTAAAAACACAACTACTGACCTTCACACTCCTACAAGTGTGACAATTCGGACCATTCCTGTCACCCAGAGCTATAAGAATGGCCTGAGGGGCAGGTAATGGTCATTTGTAATGTATATTGAATTAAAAATTAACTGTTGTTGTGGTCATCTCTAAATGAGCCAGATAGCGCCACCTTGTGACAGTGTTGACAATTAAGTGCCAGTGCCGAGCACCAGAAACCACTGTCTCAAATTAAGCACTGGGGTGGGGATGGAAGTTAAGAATATATATGTTTAGTGAGGTATGTTTTTAGTCTGTAAGGTGGAGAGCCAAGCTTGAAAAGTTGGGATGCGCACCTGCTTCATTAAAGCGTCTTTTTCACACACTCAGGTGTCGAGAGTATTTTGTGACTGCGCCGTTTCGCTCAATTATTTCATTTTGAAACTACTTTGGGCTATTTGTGTACGATATCGATTTCTTTGCGTATATACTTTTTCCTGGCTGTGCCCCTATCATTATAATTTAGGAGGAGTTCGAAGCTAGAAACAGTCAAAATGTAGTCTCCCGAACAAGCGGTTTCTTTTCCATTATGGATGCAGCGAGTCATAATTTTGTCATTAGTGTTTGCACTGTTGATTGGATGTTGGGCGTGATCCTGTACTGCCACCTTGCGTTGAGAATGAGAATTAACCGTCGGCTGCTCAATATCGAGCTTCTCTCTAAGGACTGAATTTGTTCATCGCCGCTCTTCCCCGATCAAAATATCTTTGCCAAATTGTGCTTCGGCTCACCCGTCGAGGCAACCGCTGAGGGATAAACTTTAGTAGACGAGAGTGTGCAGACAAGAACCATCAAACTAGCTAACAACACTCAGAAGGGATTTAGTTGTGCGTAATGCACTAAAAGTGGCGCCAATTATTTCCTAATGCGTCCTTCGGAGATGCTCTCCTGTGTCTAATTCAGCACACTGGAAGCATCTGCAAAGGCGTTTTCTCATAACAGTTTCCATATTTAGAGAGCCGAAGCAACTCTTGACTTTGCTTGCCGTTTGCAACAATTGCTTCACTGACGGGAAGCAGAGATTCCCGAGGCTGTTGTCGTGTGCTTTTTTTACCGCTATTAAATAGCTCAGGATTTAAACTTTAAATAGGTCTATTAACACAAGACTTCATGAAAAAGCATGTAAGCGCATTTACATAGCGACGTAAACCGCATTCAAGCTTCTCTCACGGGAATTAAAAGTTCAAACTCTGCAGCGTGCTTTGGTTTGTTGCAGAGAAGGTATTTTAAGAAACTTCCAGGTACAGCTACTGTACAAAATGTCTTAGTGAGAGAAATTGGATTATTGACTACCCAGGTGGTAAAGGAACAATCATAAACCTTGTCAGGTTGAACCCTGAACGTCACTAAATTAACCTGAAACCGAGTAGCCATGGCACATAGCAGTCGGCTTACTTTAGGGCAATGTGTAAAGTATTTTTGCAGTAGCAAAACAGTAATATAGTCAAAATGCCAAATAATAGAACTCCCAAACAGAATTAGGAAACAACAACTACAATTTTTTTTAAAAAGACAACAAAATGAATGAATGAATGCATGGGTTTTGTAAAGAGCTCAGCTACTCCTAGGAGTGTCCAGACGCTGAGAACTGCAAGTAGACCCAAAAAGAAAAGAACCTAAGCACCAGAGAACAAAACAGCCAAGTTTTCAGTCGGCTGCGGAATACAGATTCAGACCTCGGGGTCCAAAGTTCAAGACGAAGCTGATTCCAGGCGTTAGCCACCAAGCACTGGCTTAATGAAACTTGAAGGGGCCCCCCGGCAAGGCATTTGGAGGGGCCCCCTCCGGACTCAATCAGGAGATCTCCAGCCAGAGTACTGTGCTGCGGAGACCCCTCGGAGACTGGGCCCCCCCGCAGCACGGGGGTTGCGGGGGCCTGTGTTACGCCACTGCCACTAAGAAAAAAAAGAAGCTACCTCCCATCCTTATGGGACTGAACCGCGGCACCTACACCAATGGGGCCTTCGCCGAATGCAGTGCTTGTAATGGTGAATAGGGAAAGAATCTGTCCGCCAGATACTGAGGACATGAAAGGAGAAGTGTGAAATGGACCACTGCTAAAGAGTTTAAAAGAATCCGCTTCTTAATAGGCAGCCAACAAAGAGATCTTAACTGGGAGGTAATCAGTGTATGCCATGGAAGTCTCCAAATAAGACCAGACGTGGCATTCTGGAAAACCTGGAGTCGACCAAGCAAGGCATCCGACAGCCCTAAACAGTGAGAATTGGTATAGTCAAGCCTGCAAGTAATCAAGGCATGAAACACCATTTTCCTAGAATGAAGAGTCAACATGAACAAACATTTCTTAAGGGTGCAAAGCAACCCAAAACAGGCTCCCACAGCAGCCGAAACCTGTGGTTGAAAAGAGAGTTGGTTGCCAAATTTAACTCCAAGATTCTTTGCCACTTGAGATGGAGGTGGAGGGGGTGGTAAAGATATAGGCCAGGCCTCTTCCCTGAAATGCACTATTTGAAAAGAGGGGGGACACAGGGAGCAATTGAGAGGTCCAGTGACTCGTGCTCCCAAATAGATACCTTTAATCAAACGGGAGTCACTGTTCCTATCAGAGAAGAAAAGTAAGGAGAAATAAAGGTAACTTAAGTCGTTCTCCTACTCTATGAGTGGGGGACAGTGTGTCCTTATCATGATTCCCTCACACACCCCGAAGGATGTCATGCTTCATCATTGGACTGGTGCTCCTCGTCGGGCCGGTGCTGCAATGCCCTACGGGTCCCCCGAAGGGTCACTTTTTTTGAGATCTTTTGATAAAGCTGTGTGGGTGCGTGGGGGTAAGTGGCAGTGAAGTCCTAAAAGTGAAGTTTAAAAAATGACTGGAGGGAGTAAAGGAAATTTTATTAAATAAGTGATCCCTCTGTCATCGTTAAAAATGCAAAAGATGTGGTGCTGCTGTGAGGGGTGTTATGTCCCTCTGTAGCTAGTTGTGTAGTATACCCTAATGGATATACTTTACGTAAAGTAGCACCACATCTTTGCATTTTTAACGATGACAAGGGATCACTTCTTTAATAAAATTTCCTATACTCCCTCCAGTCATTTTTTAAACCTCACTTTAGGACTTCACTGCCACTTACCCCCACGCACCCACACAGCTTTATCAAAAGGTCTCTGAAAATGTGACCCTTCGGGGGACCCGTACGGCATTGCAGCGCCGGCCCGACGAGGAGCACCAGCCCAATGATGAAGCATGACATCCTTCGGGGTGTGTGATGGCATCATGATAAGGACACACTGTCCCCCACTCATAGAGTAGAAGAACGACTTAAGTTACCTTTATTTCTCCTTACTTTTCTTCTCTGATAGGAACAGTGACTCCCGTTTGATTTAAGGTATCTATTTGGGAGCACAAGTCACTGGACCTCTCAATTGCTCCCTGTGTCCCCCCTCTTTTCAAATAGTGCATTTCAGGGAAGAGGCCTGGCCTATATCTTTACCGCCCCCTCCACCTCCATCTCAAGTGGCAAAGAATCTTGGAGTTAAATTTGGCAACCAACTCTCTTTTCAACCACAGGTTTCGGCTGCTGCTCCTTACTTTTCTTCTCTGATAGGAACAGTGGCTCCCATTTGATTACAGGCCTCTTCCCACCAGTTTGGCTTGATAGGACCCATATAGAAGAATTTCTGTCTCATCCGAATTGCATTTAAGCTGACCCATGTGCATTCAGTCAAAAACAGCATGCATGCAGTCTTTAAAAGACTTCTCAGCAGATGTGAGATCACTCTTAAGGGAGCGAAGCAACTGCGTGTTGTTGGCATAGGAAAACATTTTGCACCCAAAGAATTCCATTCAAAGGGGCCAGAGGTACCATGTATACATCGAATAAGGTAGGGCTCGAAGAAGAGCCGTGTGGCTTCATCTGCTTGTAAGATTTGACAGCTGAAGAGAAGGTTGTCCAACTACCCCCTGGAATCTAGGAATGATTTAATCCAGTCCCACACTATGCCCCCAACCCCCATTATGGCAAAGCATTGCAGGAGCATGGTATGTGGGTCAGTATCAAATGCTGCCAAAAAGATCGAGTAAAATCAAAGCGGCATTCTTGCCTTGATCCAAGGACAGCTTAAAATGGTCTGATACGTCTAGTAACACCAAAAATCCAATAAGGGAAACCGGAGATATGAGTTTTAAGTTTTAAGTAGAAATTGTGCCAAAAAGCACAAAGCGCCAATGATAGTCAATAGTCGCGGTAGACCAGGACCTAGGCACAATTTGAGGCTGTCCGCTATGGAACACAAGTCAGATACACCAACCAGGTTCATCCTGGTCAAAGATTTTACCTGCTGACTTAGTTAAGTCCCACGTCCCCATAGGAGTATACTTCTAAAGCCACCCAGGACCTCAGAGGAGGCACTTAGAGACTCACAGAGTGTTAGGCAAAGGCTGACAGCAAGCTCCAGTCCAGGTCCAATTGCCACTAGTGAGCTGGGTACTACCAGGAAAGGCCTCTTGTAGCTTGTTGTAACCCTGTAGCTTGAACAGGAGGTCAACCTTATGACTCTTGGAGTCCACTTCTTTGTCCTGGGTGCAAGAGGTAGCAGGTCAAGTCCTTTTGTGCTCCTATTATGTAACAGACAGCAGATCCTCTCATCTTCTGACCTTTCGCAGGTCCAGGAAGTGTTCTGAAGTGGGTGCTTGGAGGTGCCACATATATGCCTGGTATTAAATAAAGGGTGGGAATAACTCCTGGGTATACCCGATCCAATGCAGTAATAGTTCCCGGGGCCAATCCTGCCCACGTTGGGCATTTTCAAGATGATGAAAGTCTTTGTCCACACTATACTGGGATCTGAGAGTTGGGTGCGTATTTGTGGGGAGTTTACTATGGCAATTCTAGTGTCCTCCCACATCGAACACTAAAATCCAGTTTGAGTCAGTCACTGTACTCACTATAAACCCAGATAAAGAAGTCTAGTAGGACAAAAGCAGAGTCCTTCAGCAACCAGACAGTGGATCCAAAAGAATGGTCTTGGCACCCTTTACTCTCCCCTTTCAAGTGAGCCCCAAGGGTTAAGTGTAAACCTAGGGAGAGAGAAGTCTAGTAGGGCAAAAGCAGAGTCCTTCAGCAACCAGACAGTGGATCCACAAGAATTGTCTTGGCACCCTGTACTCTCCCCTTTCAAGTGAGCCCCAAGGGTTATGGTTATGTGTAAACCTAGAGAGAGAGAGAAGTCTAGTAGGACACAAGCAGAGTCCTTTAGCATCCAGGATCCACAAGAATTGTCTTGGCATCCTGTTCTATCACCTTTCAAGTGTGCTGCCCGTATTATATGGTAACCCAGCAGACTTGTCATACAAGATATGACACTCAAGCCTGATTTGACACTGTTGTGTCAAAAGGGATGCCCACAGCCCTTACCTGCATATTCTGTGGAGTTCAGATGAGTCTTCTTACTTTATTCTGGTCAGCCTATTGTTTGCTCCTAGAAGGCATTTCACACCTATTCATACCTATTCAAAGCTAATTACTGACTGGGAACAGGCAGAGGCAGAGCCTTCTGGCAGTTCAGGCAGGAAAAGGGTAACTTTCTAAAAGTTACTTTTCCTTAATATTTATTAAAATCCAACATTGCAAATTAATTGAATTTTTAACAACTGTTAAAAATAGATGTTATTTTTTTTCTAGATGGTCCCTTTCCCGGGATACAGTATTAGTATTTTGGTCTGTACTCTGGTTTTCTAAATACAACTTGGTCTGCCACAGTGAAAATAGCTTTGGGTGTTTGTCAGTGTGAGGACATGTTAACATTACATTTCTACATGTCCTACTTGCACATACCATGCACCAAGCCTTGTGGTCTACAAGGCCTACCTAGGAGTGACTTATTAATATTTAAAAGGGAGGTTTTGACCTGTCGAGAGGGTTTATTTTGACAGATCGAACAACAGTTTTTCCATTGCTATAATCAGGCTACAGTGGTCGGCCTGAAGCCATGTTTACACTACCACTGTAGTGAATGGCACAATAGTTGCTAGAGTCCACTAGTGGCATTTAACTTCCAGATCGTGGATACACTTAGTACCATGTACTAGAGACTTATAGGCAAGTTAAATATGCCAATTAAGAGTATCCCAGTTCAAGCATGTTAAGAAGGGTGAGCACAGACATTTTACTCCTGGTTAACCAGGGTAAAGTGAACAGAGTTCTAAAGCGAGCTAAAATATAGGGTCCCCTAAAGGGTGAAAAATCTGGAATAACACAGAAAAGGTAGATTTTCTACACTTAGTCAAAGGTCCAAGACACTCAAAGCGCTTGGTGGAAGGGTTGTACGAAAACTGCAATCTTTTATAAAAAAGAATGCATCCTACGCCATTCAGGGTAACAAGACAGAACTCCGAATACATTTTGAATGTAAATAAATATATATTTTAATTTATATCACCAACAAGAAGCAATTGTATACATTTAAGCAAAGGCAAAACCACCTTACATTTCGTGTGAATCACTCCTGTTGAGTCCTTGAATTGTCAGCATATGTCTAGTGCTTGCAGATGTACGGTATTCTGTTTTACATTTCACTCTATATTTATCCAATTCATATTTTTCTCATCTTGGTATTTATCCGTATCAAGTTTTGGTTGAAAAAGAATGAACTTTCAATGATTATATGTCCACATTTAATTAATAAATGTACGCTCATACTTTGGTGTCAGTCAGGTTGAGTGCCCTAAGTAGACAAATGCAATAAAAAGAATACTCATCTGAAAACCTTAGCATTGTAGTACAAGCAACTTCACATCTACAGCTATTTAACCTTCATTAGGCAATATCCTTTTTAACTCTATCTACAGTTAATGTTTTTTCATTCATTAAAAAAACAGTACATACTTGGAAATTGATCTTTTTCTCTCTGTATTTATATGGCAACATCAGTACCAATGGTAAACCTGGTGTCTTACATAAAACATACAGTCAGTGCATCTTCTGCTTTGTGTCTTGCCCCAGCTTGTGTGCCATTTTGGTCTAGATTACGAGATTCCTATTAATTCTGATGGGGCTGGTAACACTCTTCCCAACCCCATTGGATTTACAAGATCTACAGAAAGACCAGAATCCATTTTGTTTCACTCAAAGATATTGGCTGCTGAAGGCTGGAGTGGAAAGTTAGAAATTACTAGAGCAATCAATCCAAGAATGACAGATTTCATGATATTTCTTCAGTTCTAAGGGGACCCTCAGCGTCCCACTTATAATGCTCCGGTGACTCTGACCTGAGCTGTTGGCTCTGACTCAAACAGATGTCTCTGACTTGGTATCAGTAGTATCACAACTCTGTGGGAGGCAGAGTTACCAGGCGAGATTCAGGTCACTCAGCACAAGGCCTTTAGGGCTATATGACTTACCATGCAAACATTTACAACAGCGTTGTTTACAACACACTTTTTAACATGAATACCTTTACTATGCAAATACATAGGAATACATTATTTTTATGTTTACGACGCATATCTTTACAACGTGTTTGATTTTTACTACACATATCTATTTTTTAATGCATTGAATATTGTTTAAATTAAACTAACACAATATAATCCTTTACATTAAAAAATATATATTTACAATACATTTAAAATAAAATGATTTTTCTTAAACAAGATGGCAGCAGTTGCCTCACACTGGAAAGTCACTTTTTAATTAAATATAAACTACAAATATACAGTTTGTCAGTGAATTACAATTAAAAAACGAGCAAGAACCACTTTTTTATTTTCAAATATGGGTCAACCTAAAAAATGCTATAGTTTGAGCTGTCCACTATTTTGTGTACAGCTCTATGCTAGTCAGGCTGCTGACCTGACAACTCTCCTCAGAGCTGAGAATATTGAAGAGATGCCCAAATAAATTGTACAATTATGTAATTATAGAAATAATTTAATTGATGTATTTTCAACAGAACTACTACTGAAAAAGTACAAAAAATATTCCAAGGTTACCGAAGAAAAACAAAATAGAAATCGAAATCAGGACATTGTATAAATTTACGAGATATTCAGAGAATAGAAATACTGAATAATACAGCAGGGTACAAGTCAGGGGTACACGCAGGTAGGTGGTGTCCACTCACTATATTCACAGGGTGGACGGCGTCCACTTTGCCAATAAGCTTGGGCCCACTAAAATATGCTGAATTTGTCCCGGTGTAGGTGTCAGACACCGGGACACTTTCAGCAGCAACTGCACATTGTCTGCTTTCGCTCCAAGCAGCAACGTGCAGGCGGGGAGGGGTATGCTTATTTTAAATTCCGGCTAACCAAAACAAAGCCCAAAGTTAAGGGGCCATCAGGCTTCCTTTTGTTCGAGTAGCCTGGCTGGGAGGTATCTGGAGCCTCACACCTAAATGTAATGAAGAGGAAACAAAGGCACATAGCTTATCATTTCACAGGTAAGTAATGCTTTTGACATTGTTCAGTCAATGTGTATAAGAGATATGCATGCACTATAAGAATGTCAACTGTGTTGGTCTGTCCCAGTATTTACACAAATAATATTTTAAATACCACTATTTTGTTTTATTTCTTTTATAGCACTACTAATCCCAATGCAAAGTGTAAGAGTGCTTTACATCACATGTAAACATTATACATTTACAATAAATCGTATGTGTGTTAATCAATGTACAGGATTGACAATAAATCGTATGTGTGTGAATCAATGTACAGGATGTGTTAAATAAGACAGTGGGGGTTACAAGGTATAGGAGTCACATGTCCTTCATAGCTCACTCTGCTATATTAGAAGGATTATAATTTGTGAACTGCAAGTAACAAAAGGATCGTTGTGTTAAAGCAGTAACTCAACTTACCTAGCTACATAAAATAAAAATCTGTCACCTGCATGTTACATGATGTGCTTTGCATGAGACACATTACTCGTCTATGCTACTCTGATTCAAAACTGGGTCTAGACAAAACACAAATTCCTCCAGCAAATGTGTTAACCTCCAGAGTTACCTTAGCATTATTATTATCCCCTGAGATTTACTGGGCACTCAAAGATCTCTGCAGCAGATTCCTTAACTCCATAAGATATTTTAAAATGTAGAATTACAACCAATTAAGCAGAACAGATGTACTGCACATTTATCCTTGCTGCCAATTTCTTTGTGGCAGAGTTAAAAAAAAAAAATGTATAAGTTGAGGCCCAGATTTTGTCTGGGTTGCACCACTTATTTGGCACAAACCCAATGCTAAATCTCACTTGTAAATCTTGTAATGTGCTCAATTGTACATGTGATAGAACTGCTAAACATGCATCTGAGGTGCTAAGATCTGATGTCACTTATTGTGATGTTACTTCCTGTGAGGTAATGGATTGTGATGCTGCTTCCTGTGATGTCACTTCCTGTGATGCCAGGTGCGATGTCACACTCTGTGATGTCACTTGCATACTGCCTATCCTGGTTAGTGTCCCACTTCTGTTTTTAGGATGTGGGCCATGAAATACAGGTACTTAAGAAATGCATAGTTTTTTCATAAACAATAACTAAAATATCTCTCCTCAGCACAACAGTAAATTAATTGTTTTCAAACAAACAAACCAAGCAAATAATCATTAGCCAGTGTTTTGCTACTAGGCAAAAATTGTAGCTATACTGAATTTTTAACAGCAATTAAATCTAAAACAGTAAACAAAAATCCAAGTAAAATTGTAATACATGTTGAATTATCAATGATAAATTGCTTTAAAAAATATATATGCTGATATCCAAATTCAAGGATGTTTTTTTCATTTTTCCCAGGCATATTGGATTTTTTTTTAAACAAAACATACGTACCAGAAGACTATATGTCTAGTAGCATAATGGAATTTGAATTACTAAAAACTAACAGCATTATGCTTCATACCTCCTGATCTTGTAGATGATCTCTACACTTCAATTACAATCTGACTATTTTACACAAAACAAAACTGCTGCTTTCACACCTCCTCCATGGACCCATTAGGCGTCGCTTAGGCAGAGCAGGGAGAGTGAAAAGAGGTAACCTGAAAGGAGAAAGAATGGAAAAAACAAACAAATGACGGTACATCTGGCTTTAAACAGACGTATTTTGAGCTAAATGCTGTGTAGTGACTGACTAGAAGGCCAGACTGGCAGGCAGCAACCCCAGGCCAGGCAACCCAGCCTATGTCATCTGACAGGGGGTGGGTGCTGAAGCCCATTCATCCCAATGGCTTTTCCTGTCATTGTTGAGCAAGTCAGCGATTTCTAAAATGGTGTCTCTGCCCGGTACCTCTACCAATTGCAAAATTCCCCTTATGAGGTCTCGTGCTCCCTCTTCCGAAAAATTAATTTCATGCTCCGCAGCTTCCCGTGGAACCAGGACCACTCTCACATCGCTCTCGTGAAATGCTTCCAGTCTACATACCTGTGTGGAATTGTGATGGCAAATGTTGAAACATACTATAGAGCGTTACATTTATTGATTGTTAATGAATGGCAGAGTGACAGCCAAGGTGACCCAGCGTACGCAGTGGAAACCCTGGCTCATTTACTCCTATAAGGTGGAGGGGGGGATATGAGGTCTGGCACTCCCACCGGCAACCACATTGGTGGTGAAGATGTGGAAATCGGCCTTGACACAGATGGAGTGGGGCGATAGACTGAAAAAACAGATGTCACTATGGAGTGGGACTTTACTGTAACAGGAGACACCTTTGACACTGGGACCTAATAGGGATCACTACCTTGTGGGGTGTAATGGAAGGTACCATCCTTGAAAACATTCCAAACCTTGCAGGCCGAATTTGACTTACACTGCAAATTAATTATATTGATACTTGCAGCTCTGACACGCACTAACATCATATATCTCAGGGTTGGAGAACCCTCCTGAATCTATCCCACTGGAAGGCAAACTGCTTTGGGAGAGTTGGGCAACCACAGATTGAACAAGTATACTATTCATTGATACATAATCAGCCGTACACTTTCTACGCCCTTGGATTGGCCTGGGAGGTGTATTTGAGGGAACTCACAGATGAAGAATGGGCAGACACCAGGACGTCCCTTTGGAACTCAGCCATTGTGACCTGACCGTGTCTCATACAAATAAAATACCTCTACAGAGTATACCTTACCAGATGTAGGCTGTGTAGGATGGTAGGAGGAAGACCTCTTGTATACAGTATGGAGCTGCAGTGAGCTGAGAAAGTTTGATTGGGTGTCACAGCATGCCTAAGTTCTTTCCCGGGATAGGGAAATCCCTTTAGTCCCTTTGCACATGAGCGAAGACCTAGACAGTGACAGGTATAGGTTTGGCCTGTTCCACCTGGGATTAATAGTTGCCAAAAGGGATGTGGCTCGCCATTGGAGGGATGATATTTCCCATGTGGCTAAGGAATGGAACAAGGACCTAGACCATTGAATGGGTATAGAGAAGGATGCCCAGGATGCCTTTAGATATACACCAAAACCTGGCAAGCGTGGGCCCGACTACCAGGGCGTGAATCTGGAACCAATATACCCTGTAACCGAACTGTTCAATGAAGAAAGTAGAAATTTCAGAGGCTAGAACATCGAATAGTGGTAGCACTGCGCTAGCCTAGCCAGGAGGGCACCGTCATCAGGGAATAGGGGGAATTGGGTGGGCAATGTCTTTACCTTTTTTATGTTATCTTTTTAATGCAACAGAAATAAAACACTTTTAGTGAGGGCAAAGATGGATGTTAATGCTCCTTTTAAAAAACCAAATAAAATGTGTGTTAAAAAAAAAAAATTGGGGCAGAACTGGGAGTATTGTTCCAACACTACATCCCTCACTTCTACTGTTCAACAATTCTGGGATTGCTTTCTTGAGAAATTGCAGTAATCATCTTCTATCGGCCGGTTAAACAATGTGTTCCTATTTAGATGTGATAACAAATTTGAGGAATACCGGTATCATCTTGAGCCAGAACCCTTTATATAAAGTTCAGATCAGGCATTGTACCATTAGCATCTTTGACAAGTACGTTGTTGATTTTTGGACAAGAAAGCGACTTATACCCAGTTTGTATGCAACATGATGAAAAAGGCGTACATGTCTTATTCTTTTGGAAAGCATACAAAAGAATGATTGCAATGGGTTAAACCACTTTCTTTGATATTGGGAATAAGACAGTATCAAGCTACTCTAAGAATATGTAAGTTTGATACTAGCTCTCGTGTGTTGTTTGCAATTTCGCAGTTTTTAAAATCCCCCTGGCTTATATGATTTAAAGTATAAAGTACACGTTTATGAACTGTAGCGTAAGTTGTTAGGCGTCTCAGATATGCACTTTACAGATGATTTAACCAATGTTTATTCTGATCTTATCATGTAATTTATTGTGTTTTTAATGTTAATATTACATTTTATAAATTATGTTGTTGATGGATTACTGTAGCCGAACTGGCAAATAAATAAATAAATACATTTCTGCATGTATCTCATCAGGTTCACTAGGCCTGGTCCTGACCTCATAAATTCTATGTCAGGACCGGAGGCGAGGATTATGCTATTCTTTCTCCACTTTATTGAATAGCAGCCATTTAAAGAAACTGGTAAAAAACTACCATTCCCATGAACCATAGGGAATGAGACAAAGTTTTTAACAATAGAGTCCATGTATAGAGTGTCCATGTGGACCATAGTCCTCTGTTAGTTTCTATTTCCCCTCTTTCTTCGCTGCTTGCAGCCAGATAAGTGCTTCCTTATTTCTCTCAGAGATTCTGGAATGTTCTTTGACTTTATGTCTCTTAGCGACTGTTTTTTTTCCTCATGTAAATGTTCACCTTAGCTGTGGTTTGCTATATATTTGATATATATTTCTTCTCCTTAGCTGTGTTTGATATATTTGATATACATTTGTGGAGAGTATTCTGTGTTCTGACGCCATTTGGTTGATTTTGGCTGTCCTCGCTCGAACGCGCTTGGCGGGTGGTACCGCTGCGCATCCGATCTGGACGACCTGATCGCTTTACGTTCTCAGGCTTCCCTTCTGGGGGTTTTTTTTTCCATGCGAGTGCGCCCGCTACTCGGGTCGTCTCGTCCCGGCCGTGGGAGCGCCTGAGCTCCCTAACGGCTGCTGACATTGGTGCTAGGCTCGCGGCTCATTCCTCCGGCCGCTAGAGGGAGCCTGTGTGCACCTCAACCCGCGGCGCGTGCGCTCGGAATTCCGCGCATTCTGCGCATTCCTCAAGCCGAGCAGCCGCGCCGCGGGAGAGCCTTGTCTGCCTGCTACACCCGTCAGGGTCTGTTGTTTTCTTTCTGCCGTTAGGCAGTTTATGCTGTGCCTTACGCCCCCATTTACACCCGCATTTTGTTGCACAACGGGTCAGTACTCTGCCATTAGGCAGTATTTTGTTTAACGTGGGGGTCAGTATTAGGCCTTTCTATTATGCTCGTTGCGAGTCTGTATTCTGGGTTTATTTATCCTGCTGGGGCCCTTTCAGGCAGACCGCCCTCTTATACCTTTCTGCACCAGGGCTGTTAAGTCCTGGGGTTTTTCCAAGCCCATTCAAACACGAACACTGTTCGCCCTAAGTTTAGGCTGACACCCAGCCCCCCGTACTTGACTTCCTGGTCACCCTTATTTCCCACTCACCTGCATAGGTTCTTCCTGGTGCTATGGATGCCTATCAGGATACTTACCAGGATGATCAGTGGGAGGAGGATCCCCTATCAACCCTACCATGGGACGATACCTTTTATGACGCTGTTGACAACTCTATTCACACTGCGGTCGCGCAAGCTATGGCGCCTTTGGAAGACCGCCTGTCCCGCAAGATAGATTAAGCCTGTGAAAGGCTGGCCAGAGCTGCGAATACCGCGCCGGCCTCTACCCCACCCAGGGACTCTTCGGCTGACACCCAGCCCCCACCACCTAAACGCTCCTGAGACGCGGGTGTCGACGCTGATGCATTTGATTGTCTTAAACAGGCGTTCTTGGCCAATACTTAACCTCCTGCACCCCCCGCTGACCCGGGGACCGATGACCAAGATACTGCCGATGATGACGCCGGCCCATCTCGCCCCTGGCGCCCTTCCCGCCCAACCCCGGGCCCCAGCAACGAAGGCCTTTGTGCTGATATGCTGGACCCGGACGACATTTTACACCCGCGGTCTTCGGACTGGGCCCCCTCAGAAAAGGTTGCGCAATATGTGGCCAGCCGCATTAGTCGGCCTTTAGAACCGGGCGCGCGCAACTGTCTCCGGGCGGAGTGCCCCCGCCCTTCCTTAGAGGGTAAAGTAGCGGCCACCCCTGATATAGACCCTCGCATGGCCACCTTCTTACAGAAGTTTGTCAAAGACCCCAAGAAGGGCATAGACAGGTCCTGGCGGGCTTGCCAGGACAAGCTCTTAGACGCTTTGGGTCCCATCACTAAAATATTAGACATGGCGAAGGAGGCCAAGTCCTCCGGCTCCCTAATCTCCCCCGAACACCTGTCTTCCTGGGCGCAGCGAGTAGTGGTTTTTCTAGGGAACGCCAACTGCGCCCTGTCCACTGAGCGGCGGCGGTCCCTACTTATTAAAGTAGACCCCAAACTTGGGGACCTCACTGATTCTGAGGCGGGCCCGGTCGCCCAGGGCGGCCTTTTTGGGGAACCCTTTATAAAGGAATTGGGGCGCTTTGTCAATACTTTTACATCCCTGGACAAGGCCCAGTCCTCTATCAAAAGAGTTTTTCACCCACGGGTTTTCCGTGGGGCCGGACGGCTCGTCCGGCCGTCCATATAACAACAGGGTACAAGGCTCCAACCAAGGCCATTTCCAAGATCAAGCCGGATTTGGGAACTTCTACCCAACCAGAGGTCGTCGTGGCAAGAACAGAGGTGGCAGAGGAGGTGGCCCCTCCAACTCTTCCGGTGAGTGTTCTCCCTTCTTCCCTTCTAAGATTGGGGGGCCGTCTGGCGTGTTTTTTCCAGGTTTGGACTTCCATCACTGGAGATCGCCTGGGTTCTACAGACGGTACAGGGGTTTCATATAGAGTTCCACGGGGACCCGTCGCAACCCGACCGGCAGCGCCCTCTTTGTTTTTCATCGGCAGACGCCGCATTGGTGGACCAAGAAGTACGCTCCCTCCTTGCCAAAGGAGCAATCGCGGAGACTTCGCCCCATCCCAGAGGTTTCATCAGCAACCTCTTCCTGGTGGACAAGCCCGATGGGGGCCAGCGGCCGGTGATCAATCTTCGAGAATTCAATGAGTGGCTTGTCACTTCAAAATGGAGGGGATTCACCTCCTTCACGATATTCTCCGTCCCCACGACTGGATGGCGTGCCTCGATCTCAAGGACGCCTACCTTGCGATCCCCATTTTCCCGCCGCACCAGAGGGTCCTTCAGTTTTTCTGGAAGAACAGGACTTACGAGTTCACCACGCTTCCGTTCGGCCTATCCTCGGCCCCTTGGTGTTTCACCAAAGTCCTCCGGCCGGTCATAGAATGCCTTCGTGCGTCGGGGATACGGCTCATCGTGTATCTCAACGATATCCTCCTGATGGCGCAATGCCCCAAGACTCTGGCTTCCCAGCTTCAGATGGCAGTAAATCTCCTGCAGAGCTTGGGGTTTGTGGTCAACGAGACCAAGTCCACTCTGATTCCCGCTCAGAAGCTCGTTTTTCTGGGATTCTTGATCAACTCTGTCGAGGCCTCCCTCAGTCTTCCGTCCCGCAAGATGACGATGATTCGTCACGAGATTCGGAGAACACACACACAGTCGCTGATCTCCCTCAGACAGTTAGCCCGCATTGTGGGCCTCCTTTCAGCCTCGATCCAAGCCATTTTCCCAGGCCCCCTGCATTACCGAGCCCTACAACGCCTCAAGGCAATGCATCTTCGCCGTGGCCTTTCCTACTCACAAAAGGTGCCACTATCTGCGGAGGCCAGGGAAGAGGTTCAATGGTGGCTCACCAACATGGAGGCTTGGAACGGGAGGGCGATTTTTGGGTCCACACCGGATATCGTTATCGAATCCGACGCCAGCAGATCCGGTTGGGGCGCGAGGTGTGGAGATTTCACCACAGGCGGTGTGTGGTCACCACAAGAACAACAGTTTCATATCAACTGTCTGGAGCTCTTGGCGGGCTCGTTTGCGATCCAGTGCTGGACCAAGGATTCGATCCGGTCCTGTGTCCTTCTCAAGATGGACAACACTTTGGCGGTCCGATACATAAATCACCTCGGAGGCACGAGGTCGAAGGCCCTCTCGGACCTAGCAGTGAATCTTTGGCAATACTACCTGGACCATCAGGTCTCTATCATGGCGGAGTATCTTCCCGGGCAGGACAATCAGGTGGAGGACTTCCATTCAAGCCATTTCCACGACGTGAGTCTTTGGAAGCTGCATCCGGGGGTGTTTGCGGATCTCCAGAGTGTTTGGGGCCCCTTTTCAGTGGACCTCTTCGCTTCCCGGCTGGACCACCAGCTTCCCGCTTTTTCAGCTGGAGATCGGACCCCCTAGCGGAGAAGACGGATGCGTTCCTACAGGATTGGCGGGGCGAGGCGGGGTACGCGTTTCCCCCGTTCGCAATGATCATGAGGGACTCGGCCCAAGTTCACCGACAAGGGGCGAGCGTGGTGATAGTTATTCCAATTTGGAGGTCGCAAGTGTGGTTTCCGGTTCTACTGGAACTTTCTTGGGATTCTCCAATCCCTCTCCCCCACTTTCCAGCCCTTCTCCTCAATCCAGACAAGAATCCTCACCCGCTCATCGTGCAAGGCTCCCTAGCCCTGATGGCGTGGCGGTTTACCGGGGTCGGTGGGCGGTCCCAGGCCTTTCGGGAGCAGCTGAGAGGTTCATGTCCAAGGCCTGGGCCGACAGTACCGTTAAGCGTTACAGGTCCACCTGGAGAAGGTGGGGCCGTTGGTGTGTGCGACGGGGTCTCGATCCCGTGGCAGCGGATGTGACTTCCGTCCTGAATTTCTTGCCTGGTCTAGCGGAGGAAGGCTTGGCTTATCGCACAGTTAACACTTTTCGCTCGGCCATTTCAGCAGGTCATACCATGGTGGATGGTTCTCCTGTTGGGGAACACCCTCTGGTTTGCCGTTTACTACGAGGAATACGCCTATCCCTTCCTCCGGAACCGAGATACTCTGTTCATTGGGATGTTAATCAGGTCTTAAACTTGTTTCTGTCATGGCAACCGAATAGGTTCCTCTCACGCAAGGAACTTTCGGCGAAATTGGCCATGCTCCTCTGTCTCGTCTCGTGCAGACGTGTTTCGGACGTTCGGGCTCTGGACGTTTCCGGTAGAATTTTCCGTAGATGGACAAAGACAGGCACGTAGACTATTTCTTATCCTGCATTCCCGGATTCTCCAAAGTTATGTGTGGTATCTTGCCTCAAGGAATATGAGGAGAAGTCAGAAGACTTTCGCCCTCCGGGTGAGCGGCAACTGCTCATTGCCATCAAAAAGCCCCACAAGGCTGTCTCTTCCCCAACAATAGCCCGTTGGGTGCGTTGGGTGATGCAAGAGGCTGGCATTGACCTTAGGGGCTTCGGCGCCCATTCTACCAGAGGCGCGATGGCCTCTAAAGCGTTTAATCTGGGAGCTCGTCTTGAAGACATTCTGAATGCAGCAGACTGGTCTTCAGACTCTACCTTTAAACGGTTTTACTTCAAACCGGTGATTGATATGGCTCACTTGGTGGTGAGTAAGCTTTAAACGAGCATAATCCTCGCCTCCGGTCCTGACATAGAATGAAAAATTTCCTAGCTATCGTAACGGAAAGTTTCAATTCTATTAAGGACTCGGAGGCGAGGATTAGCCCACCCAGGTTACAACCTTTTGTACCTGCCCACCCTCGTATCAGGGTAAGTAAGCTGTTTAACCTATTCAGCTTCAGATTGGTTATTTATACCGTCGATTGCAGTTTTCCCTTGCTTTTTCCCCTCTACAGGGCTAATCCTTAGCCAAGGCTGTTGCCTAATTGTGTTGTTTACTTCCAGCAGGAGACTCCAATAAACAGGATTCCTGAGGTGTCTAAGCTGGCTGTCCACGAGCGACGAAAGAGGGGGAATAGAAGCTAACAGAGGACTATGATGTAACCGGAGCCCTGTGATTGGTGGATCCACGTGGACACTCTGTACATGGACTCTATTATTAAAAACTTTGTCTTATTCCCTGTGGTTCATGGGAATGGTAGTTTTTTTACCAGTTTCTTTAAATGGCTGCTATTCAATAAAGTGGAGAAAGAATAGCATAATCCTCGCCTCCGAGTCCTTAATAGAATTGAAACTTTCCATTACGATAGCTAGGAAATTTTTCATTCTGCATTGAATTACTTTAGGCATATCTCCACACTTTTAAATCCCGTAGTCAGTGATCCGTGAAAGCACAGTGGCCAGCATCATCTGGTGCGCATGCTCAAAATCTATAATCATACTCTATTGGTAAAGGTGAACTTGAGATACCTTGGAGATTTTTAACCACATTAGGGGCCATGTTTACCAAAAAGTCATGCACCGCAGCTCATCAAGTCACCTTGCTGCGCTGCGCTGCGTGACAGGGCAGGAATGCGCCATATTTAACATAATATGGTGCATTCCTGGCTTTTCCCAGTGCTGATGCACAATGTGTGCCAACGCAAGCACCCTTGCACCATGATGCAAGAGTGCCTGATAACCATCAATATTTTGTGGTTGTGCTACACACAATAAATCACTCTCCTAAATATCATGTGTACTTTAACACACACACACACACACACACGCACACACACACACACACACGCACACACACACACAGACACACCTCCCCCCCACCCTTACTGGCGCTGTTTTTTTAAATGTTGTTTCCTAACTGCAACGACCCTGTAACCTTTTGTTTTTAAAGTGAATTTCTAAGGTTTTTAAAACATTTTATTTCCTAACTCTAACTTGTAATCTTTGAGAGTGAGTGTGTGAGTGAGTGTCTAAGTCGATCTGTGAGTGGGTGCGTGACTGTCTAAGTGGGTGTCTGAGTGGATGCATGAGTGTCTGAATGAATGACTCAGTGGGTCTGTGAGTGGGTGTAGGAGTGTCTGAGTGGGTCTGCAAGTGCCTCCATAAGTGTGTGAGTCAGTCTGTGAGTGAGTGCATCAGTGTCTGAGTGGGTCTATGAGTGGGTGCGCTAGTCTCTGGGCGGGTCTGTGAGTGGGTGTGTGAGTCTCTGAGTGGGGCTGTGTGAGTGGCTGTATGGGTCTGTGAGTGGGTGCATGAGTGTCTGAGTGGGTCTGTGAGTGGGTGTACGTGTCTGAATGGGTCTCTGAGTGGGTACATGAGTGTCTGAATAGGTCTGTGGGTGGCTGTGTGAGTGGCTGTATGCTCTGTGAGTGGGTGCTTGAGTGTCTGAGTGAGTGTGTAGGGCGTCTGTGAGTGGTTGTGTGAGTGTCTGAGTGGGTCTGTGAGTGTCTGAATGGGTCTGTCAGTGAGTGTGTGTGTTCCTGAGTGTGTGAGTGGGTGTCTAATTGTCTGTGTGGGTGTGTCAGTAGCTGTGTGAGTTACTCAGCCATAAAGGAACTGCACCTGCCCTTTTATCGAACAAGAGTCCACAGTTTTGCACAAAATATCTGCCCAAGTGGAGTACTTTCTACTGGTTAATTAGAATGTGCTACCTCCTTGGATAAATGCCCAGTATGTATTGTGCACTACAGCTGCATAATGGAGCACAAGGAAATGTCACCAGTGACCTGGTGTGCGTTTTGGCAATGTGATTGTTCGTGGTGCATCTTTATCCAGAAATATTTGATAACATGAATCCTCCTATAGAGAAGATAACGAGACTACAAAGAGGTAAATCTCCACCAAACAAGGGTCTTTCCTCTTAACTATATACAGTAAGTGCTTCTTTGCTTAGTGGACATGTCCTCCTATTCCTCTGCATTAAGAACATCTCACCAAAATCGGTGAGCAATGTGCTGGGGGACGCTTGTTAACCTGTCCATCATCATGGCAACAGGCAGGAAGACCTTTGCATTCTACTAAGGTAGGCGCGGCCAAATGAGCGAAGCTTCCATGTGATTTGCACATTTTGATACTTGTGGTCATTTAAAGGGAGAACCATAGACTCTGCTCTTACCAGGAGAGGACAAGAAAAAAAAACACTAGTCACAGTCACATACAGATTGCGTTCCAATAGATCAATGATGCATTCACCTCCACGAAGCATTCCAGATCGTTTTTCAATATGGAATTGCAGAGAAAATGTAGTTACTTTGCGTTCACCAAGTCCAGGAGTTACGATCATTTGTGCTTTACAGAAGTGGGCCTTAAGCATCTCCCGTTGAAGTTTAATTTCTGTGAAATGTGCATCAGGGTCAAAACCTTAATGGGGGAGGAGGGCCATGCGGCCCCCCCCCTCTGGGCCGATTTCGGCCCTGACGACCCCATCCCCCGGGGCCTGGCCATTATTCAATGGGGCAGAGGGCCCAGCCGCGGCCCCCCTCCCATGGCCGATTTCTCCCGGCCATGTTTCCCTGGGTGCCCTGGAGTCTACCCAGGGCACCCAGTGTGCATCTTGGGAACCTCGGGGGAAGCTCAAGGCCCCCACGGTCCCAGCCAGCTCCCCGCGTCCTGCGGGAGCCACTATTGCTATTGCACAGAGGGAGCTGCTGGAAATGCATCTCCCTGTGTGCAAGAGCAATATTTCATCTCTTTCCCTGCCCGCATGACTGCGGGCAGGGAAATAGATGAAAACTCTGCTTCCAGCAAGTGGGAACACTTTGACAGCTCCCGTATGCTGGAAGCAAAGTGTTTGCTTTTGCTTGGCAGGAGCTGTCAGCTTCCCCCAAGCAAAAGAAAACAGCTGTATCCCGGGGTTGAGCTCCCCGGGACATAGCAGGAGTCGGCCCTGGTGGACGGCGGTCCAGAGGGCCATATATGGGTCCATGAGGAGGGCCACGTGTTTCCTGGGGCCGAGGGTCCCCATGGATCCCCGCTTTAATGTTTATTGTATCCCCGGGGAGGTGGTGGTCCCCGGGGCCCCGAGGGTCTGCGTGCCCCACCCCCCCCAGATTTTTTCATTTATAGCCCCAGGGAGGTGGGGTCCCCCGGGGCTCAGGGTGGGTCCTAAAGGCCCCCCGTTTATTTTTAACATGAGCCCCGGGGAGGTGGTGGTCTCCGGGACATTAACAAGCCCTTGGAGGGGGGCCCCATGCGCTCCTCTGCATTTTTTAATGAAGATTGGCATGCCCCTGGGACCTGGCTTACCCTAAGGCTCTTTTCAAATCAAGCGCTGAGTCGCCGATCCACCGCTATTTTCAATAAAAAAACATTTTTAAATGCGTTTTTGTCCTGCCCGTGTCCCTCTGGAATCCCAGTACCATAGCTAAGGGGTCAGGGTATTTCTACCCTGCCCCCTTTTCTTTTTTTAAAATGTTTTTTTTGGGGCTCGGCTGAAGCTGAGTCCCAAGGTGGCTGACAACACTTTCTGGTTGAAGTGTTGGAAGCTAATTAGATCTTTGCAAGAGATCAGGAGAGTTTGCGGAGCCTTTGCGTCCCTAGATATACAAATTTGGATTTCTTTTAATAACTCTAAAACTACTGAACAGATTTAAACCAAATAACAAAAAGGACTCTTTTTGGACAAAGAACTAGCTTTCTGCCAAATTTGATATAATTCCGTCCAGCAGTTCCGGCTGTGGTCGTGTTCAGAATTCGTATGGAATTAACATGGGAAATGCACTTTTTTTGCCCCCCCCCCTTTTTCTTGGCCCTCGCTTGACAGACCTTCCTGAAAGTTTCCGTGCACAACTAGAATCACTGGCACACTTTTTGTGTGGAAAATTTAGTGAAGATTTGTCTAACAGTACCAAAGATATAGGCAAGTCAAAAAACGCTTTTTCTATGGAAACAATGATCCTAACTATAACTATGTACTTTCATTCTTTTATTTTATGCGATGTCATCAGTGATGTCACCGACCATGTGATGAGTGATGTAGTGTGTAAGGTCATAAGCAGTGAATTGCGGGGGTGTATGTTATAGTTGCCTCAGGTCCTGGCTGCAGCAATATAGAATCACAATTGACTAGCAAGGAGGCTGTGGAACACGAAGAAACTTATACCCAATAAATCAAAATAGCCTTTGCCACTTCCAAATAATTGGAGAGGGCAAGGATTCATGCGAAATATAGTTTTGTTGTCCGGCAACATCTTTAGTGCATTCTCCAGAGATATAAAGCCTTTCACTAAGCGACACTGACATTTCCTGACCTGTTCTTCCCCGAAATGACTTTAGCACAAGTAGGTTTGGGGTTTTGTACCCATGTGCCAGCTGAGCCATGAAAGATTTACCATCAATTCTGGCAGTGCTTCTCGCCAAATGCCACCATCTTGGCTGTGAAGCTCCTGGTTTCTCAGGATGTTATACTTAAAATTCATTTGCCAAACGTGGAGCATGAAAATTAAAAGCTAGATCCCAGAATTATTCCTCACGGCCAAACCCCTTCCAGTGTATCAAGTATTGCCTTTGTATTCTGGCAATGTTTGCATCTAAAAGAATATGTACTAATATTCACTGTCAGCATTCACCCAAACAAGCACAGGATTTGTAACAAGACATGTTTTTGCACAACAAAGGTTTAACAAAGGTACATGAAAAGTAAGACTGGGGCACATTAATCTGTACAGTAATTGAATTCACAGTTTGTTCAGCAACACACGAACCAACATATTTTGACTGTAAAGTAGATACATTTTTCAAGTGTAAATGTTTTTGTGAGTAACCATACTTTCTCAGCTATGACATATGAGAGTGCTCAGTTTCTCTTTGTGATGAGCATATACTTTATTACTAAATTTCGGTTTTTCTAAAGCTTCCTGTAATAATTTCGGCACTTCCTTTAACTCAGTTAAGTGTTCCTGCACTCATGGGACTGATGTAGATAAGGAAAGATTTAAAGTAGCACTCGGGGATGGTGACCATCCCCAAATACTACCGTTAGTTGAAAGGTAGAAGGGTGACATTCCAGTAGATGAATGTTCAGTGTTATTGTATCTTATCTTTGCTAACCACAACATCTTACTTTAATACTCATCTTGTTGCGGGAGGGTGATAACTGGTAGAGAGACTGACTTCCATTCCTCATTCTTTTAGCGAAAGCAGACCGATATCTTGAGGTAAATTGAGACTCTATGTCATTAATTAGAACATGCGGAATATCATGTAATCGAATAATGTGTTGTTCAAAATACCTGCTAACTCTTAAGAAATGGGTAACCTTGGCAAATATACAGAAATATCCTTTTTAGTAAAATGATCCACAACCATCATAGTTATAATGCAAACTTTACTTTTGGGTAATTTCACAATAAAAATTCAGTGACACTGCTTATGTGAAAGACTTAGGGCCTTATTTCAACTTTGGCTGTCTTCCAATGGGACCGCCACCGCGGTGGCCCCAGGATGATGCCATGGCCAAGGTGAGCCCGCCCACCTGATTATTAGTTTAAGCCAGGGCGGGCAGGAGGTGTGGCTGTGGTCTCACAGAGGCGGCTGTGTTAGGCTCATAGGAGAACCTAAACAGCATACTGCCGCCAAGAGAGTGCCTGCAGCACATTCCTGAACAGAGTGGCATGCACCATGTTGTGCATGCCACACCATGCAGGAATGAGGGTGCAATTCCAGGGGGGCAAAACATGTGCCCCCTCGCACATACTCCTAGGCGAGATTCGTCCGGGCGCCCTGTTATGGCACTCTTAGTTGCATATCCGCCACCCTTTTCATGGCGGGGGTCATAATATTCTCGGCGGTGCCGGCATTGGCCCCGCCAGCATATTCTGGTCGTTTGCAGACTGCTGCCGCAGCGGGATCCTTGATCCCGGCGGAGGCGGCGGTCTTGTTTCGGTCCCACCATCACACTCATAAAATGGTGGGCGAACCCGCCAGGGTGGTGGAATCAGACCGCCTCCGCGAGTACAGCGGTCCCAGGACTTCTGTACTCGTAATAAGGCCCTAAGTCAAATGGGTAATAGGCCCACAGGTTTACTGGAACCTTGTAATCTGAGCTCAAATCAAACATGTCTAGGGCAACAAAAATATCTCCTGGCAACTAATAATGTTTTAACTATTTCAGGATTCTAGGATGTCCAGCAACTTTAGAATCATTCAAACCAATTCATAGCCTGCTGTCTCAACTGAAATGGGGGCAAATGCATGTTTTCCTTGATACAGAAATCCATCCTTCTCATATCTATTAACTTGTTCCCAAGTCTCTTTGAATATAGTTGAGTTTTTGTGCGTACTTTTGCCAAAATGATTCAACATTAATTAAAGAAATAAAATGCATATAAAAAATCTTAGGCAACAGAATTAACAGTAGATTAATCACTAACTTTTTCTCATTTTGAGAGTGATACTGCTGAGATAGAGGATCAGCTTTTCCATCATCTGGACCTGTTCTGTAATTAATTGCTAAATCAAACAGAGAAAAGAACAAGTTCTATCTAAATTGTCTTGGAGTTAGTGCTTTAGAGGATTTCAGAAACAGCAAATTCCTATTATCTGTATACACATATATTGCAGCGACGGCTCCTCCACTATGGTGGAGTAGTGCCTCCCTCCCTGCAATCTCCCTAAAAACAGCAGAAAATTAAAATAAAACGATAATAAACATGTTTTATTATCGTTTTATTTTTCCTTTCCTGGCCGAGTCTTTGGGGGTGGGGCCAGGGGGATGACGGTCACTGGAGGGGGAGTGGTATGCACTGGTATCAGTGCGCATGTGGGTTTGGCCAGCCGTCTCAGGACGGCCAAACCAACCTGCTCATTGAAGCTGTCTCCAACCTGAGCTGCGTTGCTGGGTTGGAGACAGCACGCAGCGCTGGCATCCGAAGCAGCAGGACACGCTCCGTTCCTTGTCTTCCATTTAGTGCCCTGGGTTGGTCCAAAATAATTTATCGGCTCTGAGCGTCCCACATGAACAACCCAGCTGTTCTTCCGGGAATTGGCGATTGATCTCTGCTTCCATATTTCTATCACGCACTAACGTGACGACTACTGCAGCGTCCCACCGGCGCTTGCTTCTTTTGATGCTGATTTACAGCGCGAAAAAACCCTAATTCAGCGTGCTCACCTATTATATGTCCTGAAGATGATCTCGAATAATTGAGATCGAAACGCCGTCGACCCCCTACAACATGAACTCCTCTCACTCTGTAAAAAGTTTTCGAGGAGCTTCTATTATTGTTGTCAATGCGATGTCTTTATTTTAATATCACCATCACTTTTCACGTCACTCTTATTGTCACTTATTGTGTGAGCACCTGAATACTATTGTTTTGGAAATAAATATCTGTGATATATTGACCTACATGTCCCTCAGTATATTGCGCATCGCTCCCTTAAAGAATTAATTTCCTACTCTCAAGCGTAGTGCCCCCCACGGGGTCACTTTTTGAATGGACCTTTTGGCCATACCAGAACCATTGTTTTTCTAAAACGCCTTACCACCCCAGGTTCACATATTGGGGTACCCTTGTTTTTCTTTATTACTGGGTTGGAGACAGCAGGCACAGGCTCCCAGTCTCACTAGGAGAGCAAATTCAGGGCGCTCAGGCCAATCCTGATGCAGCTTTCATGTATGAGAGCAGCGTCAAGATTGGCTGCGGGGAATCTGGGCGCCTGTGCCTGCAGTGGACTGGAGAAGATAAGTGTGATACGGCTGGCTGCAGGTAAGTAATTTTTTAAAATTTATTTTTGTATTTTATTTGCTGTCCGTCCCCCCTGACCCCTCTCCCCAGCCTTCAACGACACCAGCTGCTACTGATATATATTGTATTTAGCCCCTAGCAAATAATGTTTCCATTCTTTTAAAGTCTCTTAATAGCCAAATGTCCCTTATTTCTGATAGTATAGTTTAATTCTGCTATTGAATAGGTTTTGGAAAAAAAACACAGGATGAACCTATCCTGTGTTTGGATTTCTTTGAGATAAAACACCCCCATATCATGATAGTAAGCTTCCATTTCAACTACAATAAAGGGATGTCCAATATTAGGATATTCTTTTAGATAAAGCCTGATCCCCCATTTTGACAACACAAAAACCGCTCTGTTATGTAGTAGGTTAATAATAGATCTTATTTTTTCAGAGAATGTCTTAGTCTAACATGTATAGGGTGTGCTCCAGTGCATGTTTCACAATGTGTTCTTTTCCGACACTGCTGTGGAAGAAGGCGGCAACCAAACCTGGCTCTCTCTGTCCAGCCTCCCAAAATATGCGGCATGGATTTGCAAATTTTGCAGAACAAAAATGGAAATTTTGCTGCACAAAAATGGAAATTTTGCAGCATTATTGTGGCACTTTATTTTTCTCTTAATCTTTCTTTTCAGCCTTAAATCAATGAAAACTGTTTTAGCAGAGTATTTCACTTTGAAATAGACATGTTTAAAATGTCTGAGAGTGTTTGTTTGCTATATTCTCCTTTGTGGTAACATTCTGGAGCATAGGTTAAGCCAAGCACAATAGCACAGAGTTGCTAGTCATCCTTTTTCTGTTGCATCGTACTGACTTGGGACTAACGGTTCCAAGCCCAAGAACCATCTGCTGTAAAACACCAAGGGCCAGATGTACGACCCGTTTTTGCATGCGCAAACGGGTTAGCAACCCGTTTGCGCATGCAAAAACCAATAGGGCCATGTACAAAGCCTAAATAGCGAGTCACAATTTATTTGCGACTCGCTATTTAGGAATTGCGACTCGCTATTAGGAAGGGGCGTTCCCTTCCTAATAGCGACCGCAAGGCCATGTACCAATGTTTTGTGACCGCAATTGCGGTCGAAAAACACTCGCAAATTACCACCCTCTTCAAGAGGGTGGTAATGGGGTCGCAAATGGGACTTTGCGACTGGCCCCCAAAATGTTTTTTAAGGGCAGGCAGTGGTCCCAGGGACCACTACCTGCCCTTAAAAATGAAACGAAAACGTTTAATTTTTTAATTTTTTAAATGCAGCCTGTTTTCCTTTAATGAAAACAGGCTGCATTTATAAAAAAAAGCTGCATTATTTAAAAGCAGTCCCAGACATGGTGGTCTGCTGAGCCCAGCAGGCCACCATCCCTGGGAGGACCTGTCATTCCCAATGGGCTCGCAAATTACGAGAGGATCACTAATATTCATGAGCCTCGCAATTTGCGACCTCATTGGGAATCGTAAACAGTGTTAAACACACTGTTGTACATCCCAATTTGCGACTCGCAAATTGCGACTCGCAATTGTGACGCAATTTGCGAGTCGCAAATTGGGTGGTCGTACATCTGGCCCCAAGGGCCTCATTACGATGGGGTTCGGAGCACAACCGACAGCTTGTCAGTTGCGGTCCGAACCGCATCTACTGCTGAAGTCCGACCGAAGCATTAGGATGCGTGCGGTCGGGGCAGCAGTCGGAGGGACCAACCGACGCCTTCCGAAGGGGCTCATGGAGCCCGAAAGTCAGTTGGAAGTTCCTCATAATCCCTTAAGGAAGCCATTTCCGCCATTGGGATTATGATGTCGGTTTCGGACAACCTTTCCATGTCGGCCTTTCCAACATGGAAAGACTGTCGGAAAGCAACATTGGGGGTCCCTAGCAGGGCCCCCTTACCCCCTGGCCTTCCGCTTAGCGGTCTGGGTGGCACCTATGGTGCCCCCTGAAAATCCCTGCACCGTGTGGCAGGTATCTTGAGGTGCCTGCCATACGGTGCAGGGATTTTCACAAACTCACATTTCTCAATGGAAGCTTGTGCTGCTGGCGGTTTCCGCCCACCGCACAAGCTCCCATAGAGAAATGAGAGTTTGCAACCGTACCGTGTGTGGTCGCATTGTAATCAGGTGTTCGGAACCTCTGACCTATGATCGGGTGGTTCCCTCACCGAAACCGTGTCGGTCAGCGGCTACTCCGATCAACATTGTAATCAGGGCCCACGTGTCTTGATATTTGCCAATCGGAGACCATAAAACACAGAAAGGCATAAGAGCAGGAAGGATGAACCTTGAGGCACTCCGCCGATGATTTTGCTGGTTACTTTAGTGGGTGGCACAATGAGTGCTGCAACTCACTAGTGGCATTTAATTTACAGGTCCTGGGTACATGTAGTACCATTTACTAGAGAGTTATAAGTAAATTAAATGTGGCAATTGTGTGTATGCCAACGTTACCATGTTTAAGGGAGAGAGCACAAGCACTTTGCCACTGATTAGCAGGGGTAAAGTGCACAGAATCCCAAAGGCAACAAATACTAGTTCAGAAAAACAGGGGAATGAAGGCAAAAAGTCTGGGGGAATACCATGCCAAGGACGTTAGGTCTAACACTTTCATTTTGAAAGAACACTATAGTTATCAAATAAAAACTCTGGGCAATGGTAATCAAGAAAAATAGTAATATATATTTTATTCCACAATTTACACAAGAGTCAGTGACAAAATGCAAGGACAAACAAGTATACTAATACAAACAAGAATGCTGGCTAACATCATCCTCTCTGCAGCAAGAAGTATGAAATAAACATTCACTGAAACAATAGTTAAGCTCCAGCGTTTACTGTGTCTGTGGCAGAGATCTGTTCAACTTTCTGGGTGACTTGACTTAACATTTTCCTGAAGTCCACAAAAGTAGTACAACCAGTTAAGCAATATCAACAGCTTTTTTTTAGAGACATTACGGCAATGATATGTGCTCAAAGCACGAATGTGAATTTGTGCGCAGTAACATATGGCTGCAGTAGTTTACGAATTTTATTATTTCATTACACCATAACTCTCTGTTTGATTCATGTGCCTCCAGCTATACAGCCTGCATCCATGCTTTTATTCTTGTATGCTATGCACGCCCACTCGTCACCATCCTTTCGTTCTACGTTCATTGTATTCAGGCCTTTTTATTATTATTTGTTGTCGTACTTGGTTCTTTGTATGAATGAGCATAACAGATAATCCACCTGTGCACTATTGTGTATTTCCCACGGCCCCTGCTTCTACCCTATGAAGAGCTGTGCTCTGGTGCATGGCCCAATGTGTCACTTCCCTGATTCACTTAGTTATGTGCGGGCCTGTGCTCGCTTTCCAATGTATTGCAATGTTTATGTTTGCTAATAGTAATACCAGGGGCGTAACACAGGCCCCCGCATCCCCCGCGGTGCGGGGGGGCCCCCCAGCTGCAGGGCCCCATCAGCACAGTACTCAGGTCTGAGCGCTCCGTGTACATTGCAGGGGGGCCCCTTAAACTTTCGTTACACCACTGAGTAATACAAGAACCAAATGTGTCATACCCGCCTTCTCTGTTTTGGGCTACAGACCCATGACCAGCACACATTTCTCCATTCTTTTTAAGTCTTTAAGTGCAGCCAGCGGTGCCAGTGTCTCAGTGACCTCCTGCCAGGACTGCACTACTCGTGTGCATGCCCATATCATGATATCATGTTTCTCTCTACAATGGAGACAGTTTGAGGGTGCTGCTTCTCACATCTTACCAATCACTAGGGGGTCATGTATGCTCCATTGTATATATTAAATTAAACATAGTTATATCTAGCATTGCAAGACACCTTATGTGGGTATGCCAAGATGTTCTTCCATTCTTTTTCATGAAGCCACGTTTCTAGGTTTGTTTCCCATTCATCTTTCAGACCTTCCAGTGTATCTCCTGCCACCCCCAGTAGTGCTCTGTACAGCTGGATATCAGGTGCTAGTTTGCATGCATTCACACAGGGACTCATTACATCATGTTAAGTACATCTGGGGTGCATTTACTTCAAAGAAAAGTTGGTATTATTTCTAGCCCCAAATATAATAATAAATTACACCAATAATACTATTTAGAATGTGTTTTGATCTAATTTAAATTTATTTTAATTCATATTTAATTTAGATTCATGTATTTTATTTAATATAGTGTAATTTTACTTTACCTATCCCTAAACCCTAAAAACCCCTTAATATCCCGACATACTACCCATTCGTAAATCCTAATATCCCTTACTACCCCTAAACACTACCCATTTCTGAACCCTAAAAAGTACTTCCTGCCCCTATACACTACATGCCCCTGAACCCTAATATTCCTTACTACCGCATACACTACCCATCCACGAACCCTGACAACCCCTTACTACTCTTATACACTACTTGCTTAGTGCTAAACAATCCCTACTACGACTACACACTACCCACCCTGAAACCGAAAAAGCCTTTACTACGCCTAAAAAATACCCACCCATGAAAACTAAAACACTTCATATTTCCCCATACACTACAAATGAAATCCCTAAACCCTGAAAGCTCCTTACTACCCCCACACATTACCCAAACCTTAACCCTAAAACGTCTTACTATCCCTAAGCACCAGCCATTTGTAAACCCCCAAAAGCTCCTTACTACCGCTTAACACTGCTTAACCCTGAATCCTAAAATCTCCTTACAGCCCCTCAAAAACCTTATAAAACTTAAAACCAAATACTTATATAGTAAATTGTATATCTTTTTATTAGTAAATAATCATATTTTTTAATTCTTTATACTATATTAATGACCTTAAATGCATTATCATTATTTGCATTTTACTATAATGCAGCTGAGACAGTTTCTACAATGTATCTCTAGATTGTTGCTGTAAATAACCATTATTATTTAATATTATCATCACTATTATTATTAACCAAACATTAACCTTGACATTTTAATTGTAATGGCCTCATAATCCAAATCATAAACATCACATTTATGATGGGGTTACATATGTTTAACATACATTTCCAACTAGGGGTTGCCCAAGTATACTCAGGAGGGAGTCTGCCGGCAGGTCTCAATTGTCTGACTAGCCCAACAAAGTATCTTTCCTACATCTCAACAGCACAATAACAGTGCCAGAAAGGCTCTTCCAAAGGGAGACTTTTACTTTGTCTACCCACATCTCCTCTTGAGCAAGGAAACCAGTTCTATACACTCCTTCCTGGTTACTTTCTTTTCCCTTGCCGGGCCATGTACCACCTCTCTCAATGCTGTCTATCATCCTTCTTGGCTTTTAAGATGATAATCATTTCATGGCATCTTGTCACATTTACCCAGCCCCTAGTCTGTCTCTGAAGTGCGGTCAGTGTGTCACCTTCTACCTCTGTCCATTTCAGCAGCTCTCTTATCCAAACTCTATGTGTCAGCCGCGGCCCGTGCAGGTAAGAGCGGTGGGGCTGGGTGAGGGGGGATTTTGACAGACGACGAGGAGCGAAAATTAATTATTTATTTAATTTTCCCTCGTGGTCGTCTGTCGAATCCTCCCCCAACCCGGCCCCACTTCCCCACTGCTCTCACCTGCACGGGCCGTGGCTGGTCGGAGTTGGGGTTGCCCTCCAGGATATGGTTCTCTGCCGCATGGCCAACAACCAGGCCAAATCTGTAGGTCTGTTTTCAGGTTGCTTACGTTTTTACCTGTTATATAAGCCTCAACATAACTCCTTCGATGGCATTATTATAATGCAAACCTGTAACCAACACCTGCACCACTTCCAAATTATTTTTATCTTTACATATGTATACAAGTGTATACACATACACACAGACACACACATATACATACACACACACATATGTACGCACACCCATGTGTGCTGTTATGGTTAAGTCCCTTAATACACTTAAAAAGTAATTTACCTCTGAATTAAAGACCTGCAGTGTAATGACTCCTAATGTAAAGCCTGTGAGGTAAAGGTAGCATACTGAATAGCCACTTTATTAGTTACCTCCCTTTTCCCATAGTATGCATTGTTTGTTAAGCAATATGTTCTAGAAATTGGGGTTATTTCTAAGGATTAAAAGAAACAAACTACAGTAGCTCGAGTCAGTGGCCTTCCAGATTCTCAATCCCACCCAGATGGTTAACCCACACTGTCTTGTAAATTATTTAAAATTTCCACAAATAGAGCCTACAAAAGGTTCTATAATCTGGGTGGAGTAACTTAAACCAGTAGTTTAAGAGAAGATTGCACTCATGTCAATACTTCAAATACACTTTCAATGTTTTAGTAATTGTGATTATTAATTTGAATTTTGTATAGATTAAAGAGTGTTTTTTTAAATTCTTTGTAATGCCTTTGTGGTATTTAGAAGATATGGATCTACTATGAACTAAAAACTACAGATATAAGCTCCCACCTTTTGTAGACTCTGTTTGTGGAAATTTTGTATATTTTTGTATATAGAAGCTAACACCAGAATCCTCCCTATTTTGCATATCCTTGTATTCAAGGATCTGTGTCTTAAGAATTGTTCTATGGCGATCCCCGAACTCCCCTATTAAATTCTCCAATATAGTTAATATGCCACCCCTGAACAAGTCTCCTAATGCGAGGGCTCTCATTGCCTTCCAGTATTCCTGTTCTCTGGTTGACTGACAGTCCAGCCCTTTGCGAAAGTCCCAACATGTGAAGATGGGTGCATAAGATTATTTTCACCCAGTTCTCTATAGTAGTCTATGGGAGCAAGCTGCCTCATATCAGTCTGGGAAGAGAGTTTTGTATTCTTGCCTTTAGTACTTTAAGCTGTAGATTAGTGAACATTTTTGCATTTCTGATCGTATGTAACAAAGTAGATATCAACTGCATTGGGTAGAACACAAATTATGGTGGGAAGGTAGGAGACTGTTGGGGTCTGATAAATCTGTTTGCTAGATTTTCATCTACATACTGCTTAAGATATTCTGTTTCTTATTTAATGAGTGCATAAACTCATCTACAAGGTTCTGGTGCACTAAGTTCTGAATTAATCTTACAATCAATGTCTATGTAGAGGTAACACTTTTGCAACTACATCACTGAAATGCAGTGGCATAACTACCCTTGTACGGCCAGTTGCGGTCACTGCTTTTGCCGCCGCCGGCCATGTGAAAGAGCAGGGTGGTGGAGTATCTGCCGTACCTGTAGGCTATCCAGTTTTACGTTTAAACCTACAATAACTGATAAAACCCCACCAAAAGGAAAATAGCCTTAACCAGTGTAAACATATAAACACTGAAGAAATACCTTCGCAACCACAAACTAAATGCCATTCAAAGAAAGGAAAAGGTGAGTGAAAGAGTCATTTTTATTTCTTGCTGAAGGGGCCAATACAATGTAACTTTGTTATACAAGGCACCAATAAAAAGACTGGGCAAACACATTTTTCTGCTTGAGTTTTGTTGTTTAGGGAGATCACTAAAATATTGTTTCTTCTTCTTTTGCTTTTTTCAGTTTTGTTGTCTTTGGTCTAAAGATGCAGGGCTTAGAAGCAGGTTTTTAAGTCTTATTTAATTATTTTATGAACTGTAGAGAATCAGGAAATATCAAAATCATATTTGATATGTTGGCTAAGTTTGATTCTTTCACTGATAGGTAAAATGGCTGGTTTCATAAGAATCTTTCCCAATATGTACCATCACATTTACCCACAGACAGAGAATGGGTGAAACCCTTTGATACATAAGCCCCCTTTTCTAGTGAGTCAGTATTGACAGTAGGTGAATTGCCAAACACCCCAGTCTTTAAACATTCAATGCAAGGTGCAGTGACAGGTATATGTGAAAAGAGTGCTGTCACCAAGCATCTGGTATGAGTGTTGAAAACATGACACCAGACGTTTGGAAAACATTGAACGCAGTGTCACTTGGAATGCTGCTGCAAAAATTTCTTACCAAGTTCAACAAAGATTGGAGTGTATTTGAAGTATTGACATGAGTGCAATCTTCTCTTCAACTACTGGTATAAGTTACTCCACCCAAATTATAGAACCTTTTGTAGGTTCTATTTGTGGAAATTTTAAATAATTTACAAGACAGTGTGGGTTAACCATCTGGGTGGGATTGAGAATCTGGAAGGCCATTGACTCGAGCTACTGTAGTTTGTTTCTTTTAATCCTTAGAAATAACCCCAATTTCTAGAACATATTGCTTAACAAACAATGCATACTATGGGAAAAGGGAAGTAACTAATAAAGTGGCTATTCAGTATGCTACCTTTACCTCACAGGCTTTACATTAGGAGTCATTACACTGCAGGGCTTTAATTCAGAGGTAAATTACTTTTTAAGTGTATTAAGGGACTTAACCATAACGGCACACATGGGTGTGCGTACATATGTGTGTGTGTATGTATATGTGTGTGTCTGTGTGTATGTGTATACACTTGTATACATATATAAAGATAAAAATAATTTGGAAGTGATGCAGGTGTTGGTTACAGGTTTGCATTATAATAATGCCATCGAAGGAGTTATGTTAGGCATATATAACAGGTAAAAACGTAAGCAACCTGAAAACAGACCTACAGATTTGGCCTGGTTGTTGGCCATGCGGCAGAGAACCATATCCTGGAGGGCAACCCCAACTCCGACCAGCCACGGCCCGTGCAGGTGAGAGCAGTGGGAAGTGGGGCCGGGTTGGGGAGGATCTCGACAGACGACCACGAGGGAAAATTAAATAAATAATTAATTTTCCCTCCTCGTCGTCTGTCGAAATCCCCTCACCCAGCCCCACCACTCTTACCTGCACGGGCCGCGGCTGACACATAGAGTTTGGATAAGAGAGCTGCTGAAATGGACAGAGGTAGAAGGTGACACACTGACCGCACTTCAGAGACAGACTAGGGGCTGGGTAAATGTGACAAGATGCCATGAAATGATTATCATCTTAAAAGCCAAGAAGGATGATAGACAGCATTGAGAGAGGTGGTACATGGCCCGGCAAGGGAAAAGAAAGTAACCAGGAAGGAGTGTATAGAACTGGGTTCCTTGCTCAAGAGGAGATGTGGGTAGACAAAGTAAAAGTCTCCCTTTGGAAGAGCCTTTCTGGCACTGTTATTGTGCTGTTGAGATGCAGGAAAGATACTTTGGTGGGCTAGTCAGACAATTGAGACCTGTCGGCAGACTCCCTCCTGAGTATACTTGGGCAACCCCTAGTTGGAAATGTATGTTAAACATATGTAACCCCATCATAAATGTGATGTTTATGATTGGGATTATGAGGCCATTACAATTAAGATGTCAAGGTTAATGTTTGGTTAATAATAATAGTGATGATAATAATAAATAATAATGGTTATTTATAGCAACAATCTAGAGATACATTGTAGAAACTGTCTCAGCTGCATTATAGTAAAATGCAAATAATGATAATGCATTTAAGGTCATTAATATAGTATAAAGAATTTAAAAATATGATTATTTACTAATAAAAAAGATATACAATTTACTATATAAGTATTTGGTTTTAAGTTTTATAAGATTTTTGAGGGGCTGTAAGGAGATTTTAGGATTCAGGGTTAGGTAGTGTTAAGCGGTAGTAAGGAGCTTTTGGGGGTTTACAGATGGCTGGTGCTTAGGGATAGTAAGAAGTTTTAGGGTTAAGGTTTGGGTAATGTGTGGGGTAGTAAGGAGCTTTCAGGGTTTAGGGATTTTATTTGTAGTGTATGGGGAAATATGGAGTGTTTTAGTTTTCATGGATGGGTATTTTTAGGAGTAGTAAAGGCTTTTTCGGTTTCAGGGTGGGTAGTGTGTAGTCGTAGTAGGGATTGTTTAGCACTAAGCAAGTAGTGTATAAGAGTAGTAAGGGGTTGTCAGGGTTCGTGGATGGGTAGTGTATGCGGTAGTAAGGAATATTAGGGTTCAGGGGCATGTAGTGTATAGGGGCAGGAAGTACTTTTTAGGGTTCAGGAATGGGTAGTGTTTAGGGGATGCTGAGGACGAGTCTGGCTGCGGCGTTCTGGATGGTCTGGAGCTTGTGAAGGAGAGATTTGTTGATTCCGGCGTAGAGGGCATTTCCGCGGTCCTGTCTTGCTGGTGATGAGTGTGTGGGTGACAGTTTTCCTGGATTTGGGGTGGATCCATTTGAAGGTCTTGCGGAGTATGCGGAGGGTGTTGAAGCAAGTGGAGGATACAGCGTTGATCTGTTGGTTCATGGTGAGAGAGGACTCGAGTATGATGCCGAGGTTGCGGGTGTGGTCGGTGGGGGAGGGAGGGTTTACGAGGGTGGGGGGCCACCAGGAGTCGTCCCACGTAGTGGGGGTGAATCCGAGGATGAGGACTTCCGTTTTCTGACGATGGATGTGAGGGGGTCCATGTAGATATTGAGGGAGGATCCTTGGGGTACTCCGCATCTGATCTCTGTGGGTTTGGAGAGGAAGGGCGGAAGTTTTATTCCTTGAGTTCTGCCGGAGAGGAAGGAGTGGATCCAGTCCAGGGCAGTTCCCTGTATGCCGGCGTCCTGGAATCTGGCGACTAGTGTGCAGTGGGAGACGGTGTCGAAGGCTGCTGAGAGGTCTAGTAGGATGAGGGCTGCAGTGTGGCCTCAATCGAGTAGTGCGTGGATGTCGTCCATAGCGGCCAGGAGGGCGGTCTCGGTGCTGTGGTTGCTGCGGAATCCGGATTGAGATGAATTGAGGAGGTTGTGGGATTCTATGAAGTGCATTAGTTGAGTGTTGATGATCTTCTCAGTGACTTTGGCGGCGAAGGGGAGGAGAGAGATGGGTCTGTAGTTCTAGAGGTCCGTCGGGTCTGCGGAGGGCTTCTTGAGGAGGGGTGTTAGACTTGGCATCTTTTGGCGTGTTTCCCCTGACTTTTTGCTTTCTGACCTCCCGGTTTTGACTCTGTTTTTGCTGGTGTAATGATTCTGCGCACTTTCCTCACTGCTGTCCAGTGGGAAAGTGCAAGTGCTCCTGTATAAAATGTGTTATGGATTGGTGTTTCCATGATTGGCCTATTTGGTTTATGTGTCAGTCCCTTGTAAAGTGCACTGCGAGTGCCAGGGCCTATAGACCAAATGCTGTTGGTGGGCTGCAGCACTGGATTGTGCCACCCACGCAAACAGCCCGTAAAGTGTAACTCGGGCCTGCCACCGCAGAGCCTGTGCGCAGCCTGGGGCTGCCATGTCGACTTGGCAAGTGCACACACTTGCAAGTCCCTAAACCTTCCCTTTGCTACATGTTAGTCACCCCTAAGGTAGGCCCAGGGTACCCCTGTGGGCAGGGTGCGTTGTATGCGAAAGGTAGGACATGCCCGGGTGTGTGCGGCATGTCCTGATAGTGAATTTCAGCCTAGTTCGTTTTTCACTATCGCAAGGCTACCTGTTCCCCCTAGGCCAGAACGGGCAGTTTTGATTATTACAGCTTATAATCCTAACTGACCCCGGGAACATGGTAGAAATTCGAGTTTAGTATGCCTGGACTCAGAATGATAAAATGCAGCTTTTAGTGAAGTTGGTTTTAACCTTCTGTGTTTGAAAATACCACTTTTAGAAAGTGGGTATTTTCTTGTCTAACCATCCAAGCCTGCCTCTGCGAGGTTGTGTATTCCTTGTCTGGAATGTGAGTGACAGGGGCTGGGGGATGCCAGGAGACAGGGTGAGTCAGCACAGGGCTGAATAGCAAGATCTACATGTAGATGGGTGGGAGGGGTCGCACCTGGGCCCTGAATAGGACAGTGCCTTCCCTCCACAATGCTGGCTCCACCTCCTGTGGTGCGTCTGATGTCCCTGGCCTACTCACTGAAAGAAGGGACGGAGACTTGTCAACAAAGTGCTCCAGAACTGGTTTGGACTAGGCAAAGGCCTCTCTGCCTTCAGAGAACAAAGGAATTTGGGATATAAATATTGGGGCCCTGACCCCATGAATTTAGATCTCGCTGGAATCAAGGAACCTGCCAAGACGAAGAGCTGGAAGAGCTGCCAGGAGGAGTACTGCCCCTTTGCTGTGTTGTTGCTTTGTTGGGTTGGCCTGCAGCTGCTGCTTCTGCCTTGGGCAGTGATAGGACTGGACTGAACTTTCTACAAACTTGTGCTGAGTATCTCCAAGGGCCTGAAACCGAGCTGGCCTCCTGTTAAGAAGTCTCAGGGACTACAAAGACTTCACAAGCCTCTGGGTACCGCTTCTGGAACGCTGTTTCAGTTGCCACAGAGGAAGGGAACTGCAACCGACGCCGTCAACCGAATCCATCCCTGGCCGGTGACCTGTTTGCACCGCAGACCGCATCGCCCCGCTTCGCATCGCTACCCTGGTCTCACCGTGGGCGACGTCCGACGCCGCCAACATCGAGCCGCTGCTTGCACCGTGACCTGTGGGCACCGCAGTTCGCATCGCATCGCTTCACTGAACCAACCGGACCCGACCGACGCGGTCGCTGCAACTGGCTCAAGAGTCGAGACCGCACCGCATTTGGGGCACCGCTCGCACGTCTGCGACGCACCGCTCCGACTCGCACCGCTGTCCGACGCCAGCTCCCGCACTCCGGCTAGGTCGCCTGCATCGCTACCTGTCAGCACCGCATCGAGCATCGTCTCACCCTGCATCGCACGCCTTGGAATCACCGACTCCGTCTGCACGACGCTCATCGAGCCGCTGCCTGCACCGCATCGAGGGACACCGCACCTTGCATCGAGGCGGCTCTGTGGAAGATGTGTGGCAGGCAGGTGTCAGTGGGTGCTCCGGAGTGGATGCTCATCATAGTCTTGGTGCTGTCATCTTTGGTGACAGGGGTCCAGGTGAGGAGGGTAGGCTGGGTCGTCAGGGTGGCGTCGCTGGTGGATGGTGTGGGGTCAGTGCTTTGGTCTTGGTCGTCGAAGTTGTCGTAGAGTGCCCTGATCTTGTGGTGGAAGATGGAGCTGAGTTTGTTGCAGAGGTCCTGGGAGGGAGGGATGTCGGAGGTTTCGCTGTAGGGTCTGGTGAATTCTTTTATGATGGTGAAGAGTTCCTTGGAGTTGTGGGAGTTGGAAAAACTAGAGTCTGAAAACACTCTTGTTTACTAAGTGTTCAGTGTAATTGGTGTAGATGTGAAACATCTCCTTGAAAGTAGGCCTGGCACACTTTTAGTGACTTTGGCACTGCAACATATTCCATGTTAGAATTCTTGCCACTTGGTAAGCAAAGAAATGTTGAGGAGCAATTCAGGAAATTTTATTTTACAGTGCATGAGAAATGGCTTGCAATGATGCATAGAAATGTCCCTTCCCCAACCGTGGCATTTGAAGTCAATGAAGCCTCACTAAGGTACTCTGCACAAGACACCTTTTTTCATAGGCCGCACATCCTGCAATCTTGACTCAATCTCTCAAACACACCCATTTTCCTGTTTCCTGCTTGCATACTAGGAGGTGAGCTGCACATATTTAAAACTAGATGAAAGACCATCAGTCCTGATCTTAAGTACCTCCCAGGGTTATAAGCCTGGCTTGTTAAAAATTGCCCCCTGGTTGTTATACCAGCATTCCTCAGAGGCCAGCTCAAGCTGTCTAAAAGATACTCTGGGTGCTGGGGAAGTCACAGGTAGGGTGAGAAATCAGAATAATATTTGATGCCAAAGGTCTTCCTGACTCTATACTATACCAAAGACTGAATGTAACCTTCCAGACTTTTACACAGAATTAAAAAAAATATTTTGGAACCCCAAACCTTTAAAGAAAACCAGTGGTTCCCAGCTCCTTAGTCATTTCTGTCAGTATCTTACCCCAAGTTGAACTGTCTGGGGTCCCTAGCAACATCCTGCAGTTCTTAAATTGAAAAGCTTCACAATAAAGCCTCAAATCATGCCATGCAAGGCCTCCTTTTTCCAATCCGCACCTCAACTTTTTCCAGGAAAGCCTAACTGCACAGAAGCTTAGATAAAAATAGTTATCTTCCCCAGTATTTTAGCTATGACAGTTTTAGGAAAGGAAGTGGGATACAGTTAAAAAAATATGTCAATTTAGGGAGTATCAGCATTTTAATTAGATTTACCCGGCCATAAATTGTCAGCCAGAGATTCCTCCACTTGGTGTCCAACAGATCGATGGCCTTAGCCACCTTCCCTAAATTATGCAGCGCAGTTGCCTCCAGGAGGTGCACTACAGAGATGACCACATACTTAATCTCAGTCTTTACCTCCTTATCCCAGTAAGTTATATTCCAACACATGATCCCTGACTTCGCTCTATTAATAGAATATCCTGATAAAGACCCGAGCTCCTCGGCTAGCTCTTCCACTCTTGGGATGGTCTTGGCAGGATCCGACGTATAGATTATAAGATCGTCGGTATACAGCGCTATCTTATTCCTAAAACCCTGCAAGATGAAGGAGATTGATTACCTGTTGATTCCTCCTAAGTAGCTGGGTGAATGTTTCAATATAGATATCGAACAAAAGAGGAGATAGAGGTCACCCCTAGAGATACTAAACCTCTTAGTCAAGGACCCATTCAATAATATTCGGACTGACCAATTTCCGTATATTCTCTGGAGGATTGAGATAAAAGTTGGGCTAAAATCTAATGCTGATAGAAGTTCCCAAAGATATTACCAACAGAATCTGTCAAAAGCCTTGGCTGCATCTATTGTTGCTACTGCCAAGGGGTCCAAATGAGTAGAGACAAGGGGAATTGAGCCGACTAGTTGTGGAGAAAGCTCATAAATCTGCCATTTAGGAACAACGCTCTTCTGGGCATGGTGGACAAATTGAGGTGCTATATTGGCCAGTCTGCTAGCAAGGATGCTAGAATATACCTTATAATTGGCATTTAATAACAATATTGGCTGATATGAATCAGCCTTCTTAGGGTCCTTGGCAGGTTTTAAAATTAGCACCGAGGTGGCTTTTTTCCACAAATCTGGTATCCAGGCGTTCTCCAAGTAGTAGAGTTGAACAATTTTCACCAAACAGGTATTATCATCAAAGGTATTATCATCAACAATTGCAACGTCTTTAGAATAGTCTGCTTGATAGGTGACTGCATAATTCTCTATCCACTTTTGATTTAAGAAAAGGATTCTACTCTCAACTGCTATCAAATGGGTCTCTTACAAGATCATAATGTGGGCCATGCTATCTTCAATGTACTGGAGAACCAATCTCTGCCCCCCTTTAGACCCGAGGCCATTTACATTCCAGGTTAAAAACCATAAGATCGTTAAACTATCTCAGGGTTTTGTGTCACTTTTGATAGACCTTATCAAAGCGTCAACATCCTCCAGACTGCGGTAGTTGTACATTTGGTCGTTCCACATTATGCGTAGCAGTGCAGGGAATTGCAATTGCTCCTTGGCACCCATCTTTTGAAGTTCCTCCATTTTCCTGCCTAAAACCCACTGGTGCATTCTGTGACTTTACAGACATCAGGCCTCATGTTAAAGGTATAACACTTACTAGTAAAGGGGCCATTCTTCAATGTGATGCCTAGGATGAGCTCTTTCACCACATAAGACAAAAAGTTAACCAAAATCTTCCTGGGCTTTTGACACTTCAAGTTTCTTTTAAACGGGTCTCTATGCGCGCTCTGAATCTCATGCTTGAGATTCATGTCAGACCGATCTTTAAGGACTGTGTCTCTAAGGAGCGTTATGATGAAGCTTTTCATGTCCCCGTTCTCCTCTGCCTCTGGGACATTGAGGATTCGTATATTATTCCTCTGGGAGTGGTTCTTTATCCTTTCCAGATCCTCTCTCAAAACTTCATTTTACTTTACCAGCGCATTAATGCCTATTGCATTCTTTTGTATGTTCTGCTTAGCCTGGTTGACCTCTTCTTCCAACATTCTAGTCCGTACGTCCACCTCATCCAGATTTTGGCTCAGGGCCTGACAAGAGGCTTGAATTCCTGTCTGGCTCGCCTCAGAGACACCAGATCTATTCTTAATCTCAGTCATAAGACCTAGCAAGATAAACACCAATGATCCATCTGATTGCCTCACCTGTTGCATTTGGGACATCGGACGGCATCTCCACTTGTCAGTGATGGACTTGATGGGTCAAGTCCATCACTGACAAGTGGAGATGCCTTCCGATATTGTTCTTCCTGGCAATACTCTCCTCACTCCACATAGGGGGTGCAAGGGCCTCAACTCTGTTACTAATAGTTATCTGAGGCTCGCGCTGGGTAGGACTAGTCATATCGAGGTCAGCTGGTATACTTGATGTATCCATTTTATTGGCACCTGAGGAGCTTTGTGGGGACCCAGCGTCCTGTCTCTGATTTTCCACAGTCCCAACATGAGGTCCCCCCTCGAACAGGTGAAGACATAACCTTAAAAAGGAGTTCAGAGATGGAGTAACTTTAATCTGGGTAGTAGTCTTTTTCCTACTCCTACCCACAGCTGGGTTATAGATCTTTTAGTATTAAGGTTTAAGACCCCTGCACTTTTCCCACCACAAGTACTGTTTTGTTTTTATGGTGATTCAGGGGCTGACTGAGAGCAATTTGCACCAGGCCGATCACTGGGCCTTACCTCGGTGGTGACTGTAGAAAGGAGTCTGGGCGGGAGAGTGCGAAATGAATACCTTGAGGGATGACTCAAATTGGAGCCTCTCTCATCCATAGAGGCTACTCCCAAACCTATACTGGTCAAAGGTTCTCCCCTCTTCGGCCCCCACCGAGCAGCTCCTGAGGTCTGGGGACTCTTAGCCTTGCCCTAATTATTAAATGCCTGGTCTGCTCCAGAGTAGTCACAGCGTCCTGACTCTCCCCAGCTCTCAACCCAGGCCTGCTCTTGTAGACCCGGGCGAGGGCTTTCCTACCATGCTGGAACCCCCGCACAACTTCTTCCCAGCAGGGGAGCCCAGCAACAGCAGCCAACATCAGGGAAGGCGCTCCAGGCATCGAGCGCACCCAGGGCATACAGGACTCCCTTAATCCCCCATCGGGAAACCAACCTTCGTGGACCCGTCCAGGTGCTATGTGATCCACGTACACCATCTTCACAGGGTAGTGACCTTGAGCACTGCAAGAAGAGTTGGAGCGGGCACACCCATTAAGGTAAGAGTTTCATTCCTCTGTTGGCTGCTCGAGACCACCTAGTGTCAGCCGCCATGTTTCCCCTCTTCTCCCGATACATTCTGATATACAACATTTCCTGCTACAACTTAGAACAACTCTTAAAAGATTCATATGCATTCAAACAACTAGTTTGATAATATTCAGAATTCAAGTGTGCTGTTCTAGCTGCCCAGCTGGGGTTATGTAAAGTCAATTAGGGCATACCTAAAATCACTTTGAATTGAGAAGTCTCTATCAAATCAAAACAATTTTGTGATGGTTTACAAAGCTAATCAATTGAATCGTATGTGTATGAAAACGTACTTGACCTGAAAGCAAACTAAAACCCTCAACTGCCTTGATCTACTCAGGATTGATTTTTATTAATAACAGGTATTTGTAAAGATTCAGAAAACTTAATGTCCTTATGGTTTCTTGAAGCTCCTGAATCTGAAGGTTGTCAAACAATCTTTTCCTTCCCATCTGACAAAGTACATTCATATGATCCTAGGATGACTGCATAGATTTCAGGTACATTAATGCAGATGCCGACTCCATCAGTGCTGGAGGACTAGGATCCAATTGTCCTCTCTCATGCTGAGTTGGTGCCAGCCTGACCTGGACTTAGACTGTGCTCGGGTGCTGTTGAGGCCCCATTTACTCCACTTGATCTGCCGCAACAAAGACAACTGCATGCCCTGCTTTCACTTTTCGGCTCGGAATCACACAATGACTACAATGATGACATTGGTCAACCATATTACAAGAATTGATATGACGACCTGCAGGAGCTTAATGGCCTTGATACCTCCCCTGAGTCGGGGCTCCTCTCACCCCCTTGTCCTGCCACTGAGGAGAGTGCTTCTTACGCCATGGTGTTGTGTAGGGCAGTCAAAGTCCTTGACCTCCAGCTCCCCACTTTGGGGTCAGTATCAACGTTATTGTAAGTACTTCAGCTGGGATAAACATCCACTGAGCCCGTCTTAACTTTAACGAGGTCCTTACAGATACCTTGTTGGGTTGATGGGCAAAATTTTGCTCTGGCCCCCTAGTCAACTGCCAGATTGCACAACGCCACCGCCCTGCCCTGGGCCACCCAGAAGTTTGATCTCAGCACCTCCCCCCTCCCCTGAAAGATTGGTGGTTCAGGTGTCTGCAGGCAAGACTAACCCAAGACTAACCCCAACATGTTCCTAACACCTCCCCCGCTAGTGAGTCATAAAGGGTCGAAATGATTGGAAAAAGAGTCTGTTGGTCCACTAGCCTGGCGCTTCCATCAGTAAATGGCAGCTCACTGCTGGGGCACTATTCCCATACCCTTTGGGATTCGATGGCTCAAGTTCTCCCAGGTGTTCCTGAAGATCTCCGACCTGTCCTTGCACAGGCAAAACAGGATGGTTGTTATGCAGCCAAATTCAGAATCGTTGTGGCTTGGACACCACTGATTTCATCAGGCGGACCATTGGCACCAATGCTGCCATTCGCCGCCACACTTTGCTGCGGTTCACCATTATTTAAGGCAATATCCAATCGTCCTTGATGGACATGCTGTTTTGATGGGACTCGTCTGTTTGGGGACCAAGCAGACTCCACTCTTGAGCAGTTCAAGGAGAGCAGGGCCACAGCACACTCCCAGGGCATATCTGACCCACCTCACCAGCTGCCTTGGCCAAACCACTCCTTTCGTGCCTTCGGCAGGAGTACCCCATACCACCAGCCAATTCAAGCCCTACAAGCAGCCAGTAGTTTCGCTGTTGAGGCTGTGGTGCCCACCACCCCGTGGTAAAGGTCAACGGGCCACCCAATCCACTACCCTCTCTGCATCCCCACCTGTCAGAACCCTTTAGTGTGCCCTTAACAGAATGGTGACACCCGGAGGGAGGAGGAATCCGATGATTCTTGCTGGGTTAGCAAGCCATAACATTGGACAGGTGGGTCCTGAAAATTGTTTGGCCTTTCATTCTCTTGCCGCCTCATTTTCCACTGGCCCGCCGGTGACTCACAAAGGACCATCTCTCCATTTTGCAGCAGGAAGTGCAAGCCCTTTTGGCCAAAGGGGCTATTGAGAGGGTGCCTGCACCAAAAGTAGGACATGGTTGTTATTCCTGTTACTTTCTGGTGCCCAAAAAGGATGGAGGCGCTCGTCCTATTTTAGACCTGTGCCCTCTCAATACCTTACTCTGGAAGGAGAAATTCAAAATGCTCACACTGGCCCATGTCTTTTCTGTCCTCGACTCTGAAGACTGAATGGTGGCGTTGGACCTGCAGGATATCTATTTCCATATACCCATCCTTCAGGCACAGCGGCACTACCTGTAGTTCATGGTGGGGCAGGAGTATGTTCGGTTAACTGTGCTCCCCTTTGGTCTCACCAGTGCCCCTCGGGTGTTCATGAAAGTGATGGCGGTGGTCGCAGCACACTTTCAGCGCTCAGGGGTGCCAGCCTTCCCCTACCTCGATGCCTGTCGGTTGAAAGCAAGCTCACCCCAGGCAGTTGTCAACCACCTCCAGACTACGTCATACCTTCTGTAATCTTTTGGGCTCACTATTAACATGCCGAAGTCACACCTGACTCTTTCTCAGACGCTCCCCTTCATCTGAGCCATTCTAGACACAGTTAGGTTTTGTGCCTTTTCCCCCAGGAAAGAGATTCCTTACCATTCAGGCTATGATCTCGATCTTTCAGTCATGGTCCTTGATTTCAGTGAGGTTGACCCTGAGACTGCTGGCATTGATGGCCTCCTGCATCCTGCTGATCATGCATGCCAGGTGGCATATGCAGGCTTTGCACAGGGAGCTGAAGTATCAGTGGGACCAACATCAAGGGGATCTTTCCAACCACATTCAGATTTCGGAGGAGAGTGCAAAAGATCTGCATTGGTGGTTACTGGGCTGCTATTGGATCAGCGACAGACCCATCTCCCTTCCGCACCCTGAGCTGACAATGGTGAATGATGCATCGCTTTTGAGTTGTGGTCACCATCTGGGTGGGCGCTGGTCTCTGGTTGGAGTCTAGCTCCATATCAACTCTCTGGAGATGAGGGCCATCCTCTTGGCTTTGTAAGCCTTCTTCGCATCCATCTAGGGAAGGCTGGTACAGATGCTCACGGACAGCACCACCATTATGTGGTACTGCAACAAGCAGGGCGGGGTGGAGGGCACATGCCCTGTGCCAGGAGATCCTACACCTCTGGAAATGGTTGGGCCACCACAAAATGTTCCCAGTGGTGAACATCCTGGCAGGTTCAGTGAAGGCCAGGGTGGATAAGCTCAACCGTTGGCACCTAGCGGAACACGAACAGCAGTTACACCTGGAGGTGGCCCAAGGGCTCTTCCACGAATGTGGAGAACCCTGGCTCGATCTGTTTGCCACCGCCGATAATGAGCAATGTCAGCACTTCCAGCGTTTCCAAGGAGTCTCTCGCTCGGAGATTTGTTCCTTCTCCAGTGAAACTCTGGACTCATGTATGCCTTTCCACCGATATGACTCCTGCCCCGAGTTCTTAAGAAGATCAAGACTGACCAGTCCCAAGACATTCTACTGGCCTTGGTTTGGGCACAGAGAGTATGGTATCAAGAAATCTTGGACTTGAGCATCTGTCCTCCAATCAGGCTGCCCTTCTGGGAGGATCTGCTGTTGCAACACCAGGGCAGGGTTCTACACCATCAGGCCTTCGCAATCTCCACCTTCATGCTTGGAGATTGAATATCGACTGCTGAACATCCTTCGGTCTTCCTCTGGAGGTATTTGATGTCATCTTGGCAGCTATCCCTCGACAAAAACTGTTTACACCTGTCGTTGAGACAAATTTGTGGCTTGGTGCAGTGCTCAGCATATAAACTCCACCAGGTAAAGTTATCTGACGTTTTGTTATTTGTTTTGTCCCTGTCCTGGCAAGGTTTTGCCCTGGGCACAGTAAAAGAGTAACTTTTGGCTCTTTTGCTTTTTTGCGGTGGCTGCATCAGCCTTCGTTGTTTAAAGCCCGAGTTTTATACACTTTTTGAAAGGTTTACAACATTTGTTTCCTCCCTCTCTGTGTCTTGCCACTGTTGAACCTTGACTTGGTCATTACATTTCTGATATGCACTCCCTTCGAGTTGCTTCACAGCTGCTCCTTGTAGCTTCTCACCCTCAAGAAAGTTCTCCTCATCACAATAACATCAGTACAGCGTGTAAGTGAGCTTCAGGCTCTCTGTGTCAACCTGCAGTTCACCACCTTCTTCCCAGAAAAGGTGGTTGTGTAGACACGGGCATCTTTCTTGCCTAATGTTGTGACACCATTCCATATCAGTCAGAATATCACCTTGCTGGCATTCTATGCTTCACCTACCCCCCGCCCCTAAGGAACAGGAGAGACTCCATAGTTTGGACCCCAAGAAATTGCTGAGCTTTTACATGGAGCATACCAAAGAACACTGGGTGGACAATTGGCTCTTTGTGTGGTTCTGTGAATCTAAAAAAGCCAAGGTTGTGCAGAAAAGAACCACCTCCTGCTGGATCGTGCTCTGCATGACAATCTGTTATGCACTGGCTAAAAATCAGCCTCAATAAGGACTGCGTGCTCATTCTACCAGGGCCAAAGCTGCTGCCACTGCTTTGGCATGCAGTGTACACCTTGTCCTGAACATTTGCTAAGTGACTACGTGGGCGTCCCTTCATATAGTCACAATGCACTATTGTCTGGACAGTTGTCCTACAGGACTTTCTGGTTTGAGTCCATCCACAGTCCCACCTTCAAATAGGTACTGCTTTGTTATCTATTTAAAAGGTGAGGAATCTGTGGTTAGAAGCCTCAATCGGCAGAACAAGTTACCTCCGGCAACGCTCTTTCTGGTTGAGACTCTATTTAGCCACCTTCTCTCCAATTTTCCCTGTTCTGTGGATGGACTCTATCCATTAATAAGATCCCAACTCTTGGAATCTGCACACAGGTCACACCAATTTGCATTTGGTGCTCTGGGTCTGGGGGAAAGGGAACTCTCAAAAGCGTCTGATGGCAGCACATGGGAGTGACTCCTATATAGGCTCCGCACGTCATTTCCGGAGAGAAATGATGTCAGTGTGGAGCCACACGGCACCACCTACCAGCGTGTAGGAGTGTTGCTGAAAATTTCTGCATCCAGTCTGATGCCTGCAGAATATTCAAAAGGTAAGGAATCTACAGTTAGATACAGTTTTTACCAGAAAGAGTGTTACAGAAGGGTAGTAACTTGTTCATTTAGTAAACATGCACATGAAATAGATCAAAGTAATTTGGGATTTGACTGACCTTTCGTGGAGTGCAGGTGAACTGTGACTAGAGCCCAAGCTTACCAGAAATTCTGCCCAGGAACTGAATTAGAATAAGATGACACAATGGAAGGTGGGGCGCAAACTAAAGCAAAAAACAATGAGTTGTTACAACCTCTGTTTCCAGACACCTCCTTATGCGCTTTGGAGATCTTTATGCAGCTCTTCCTTGAATGTCCTGGAGGAGTTCCTTGCTGTGGTTGGGCCCATAGATGATGGTGTAGCATAATTCATCTTTTGTGTTCTGGAAGTATTTGCCATGCATATTTGTAGTTGCCACTGCCTTGTCCTCCATTTCCTCCACATATGATGTTGTTTTGGCCACTTCAGCGCTACTTAATCTAGTGACCTGACACATGACCTTCCACAATACAAGCATAGTCTTCTTTCTGTTTCTTCTTTTGATATAGAGTTCCACACTGCTTAGTGGCATAGTTTTGGAGACTGCTGTAGCTCTACTGTTCTCTAGCAGTGGCCAAAGTACTAATACTTTAGATTTTTTCTGAACAACATTCAGATACATCTAGTTGTACCACTAACTCTTTGCGTTCTGCACACTTGGGGGTCCATTACGATGGCGGGCGGACAAAGTCCGCCCGCCATCGCAACGGAAAAAGGGACCACCCGCCATATGTGCGGCGGTCCCGCAATACAAATTACAATGCGCCCGCCACACTGGCGGGCGCATCCCACATTGTTCACATTGCGGTGGGCGGTGCTGTCAGCAGCACCCGCCGCAATGTGAAAAAGGCATGTTGTACATTTGCATGCACAACGTGACAGGCACCGCGCGGTGCCTGCCACCTTGGGCATGCAAATGCAGGGGGGTACCATAGGTACCCCCCCATGTGCACCCCCACCCTCCCAAAACCCTGGGGGCCCACAACGGGCCCCCAGAAGCAAAGACCGCATGCCTTTCCATGGCGGCAACACTGCCATGGAAAGGCTGCTTTCCGCCACCATCCTAATATGGATGGCGGTGTCTTGCAGACACCGCCACCATGTTAGAGCCCTTTTCCGCCCGGTCCCCTGTCAGACCGGCGGAAAACCGGTGGACGGTCTTTCCGTCCGCCGGGGTCCCCCCCGCCATCGTAATATGGCGGGGGGGAAATGGAATGCGAGCGGTGAAAAATAGCGGGCGGATTGCCACCGCCATATGGGCGGTGGTGATCGGCCCGCTATTATAATGACCCCCTTAGTAGGAGGATTTACCATCTTTGCCAATACATTCTTCAACTCATTTCTGAGCCCTTGATATAAAAAATGATGCGTTTCTCACCTGGCCAGCCAGTCTCAACAACTTAACAATTAAAGGTTGCAATACAACTTAACAGATCTTGATGGCCCTGTTTTAAATGTAGTAACTCAGTAGCCAAAGAAAGAGTGTGTGTCAAACAATTTCCACGTCTGTTCGCAGAAATTTGAAAAATTAGATAACAATGGATTATTTCTCTCTATTGATGGAATCATCCAATTTGCAGCGGTCCCACTACAATATGACAAAATAAAAACTACTTTAGTTTGATTATCTTAAAACATCATAGGTTTGCATTGAAAAAGTAATTGGCACTGATTTAAAAATAAAACAAAATTATTTTGATCTTCAGAAAATCTCTCAGGTGGTGCTAAGAGTAGTATAGGGGTTACCATTGGTTAGGAATATAAAATAGACTTGGAGTGTCTGATTTAGAGTTTGACAGACATGGTACTCCACCACAAGAAAATGGAGTACCCTATCTTTCAAACCCTTGGTCCATCCACCCAGTTATAAGTTGGACTGACTGTCTTCTTTCCAAGAGGCCGACAGGAGTAGGCCTCGGAGCAGTAGGCCTCGGAAGAGGCCGTTGGAGTAGGGAAATCAGACTTCCCGCACAATTTAGAGCAGATGATCTGACATATTTTTTTCAGTCAGTCACAACCAGGAAGAACATGGGGGTCTCAAACAGGAAAAAAAAAAAATTACACCCACTTTGAAAGTTTGTTTTTTACCACTGGCCTGCTCAAAGATCTACATATATATGGCAGACGGTAGTCCGACAGGATGGTAATCCATCAGGATGGCAGATGACGCACCAAACAATAAATCAAACACTTACGACACAATTACGAGTCTGGCGGTCCACCGCTGCACCAGCGGTCCGACCTCCCCATTACAACTTGGGCGGTCGAACCGCCATGGGACCGCCCCCGCTGCCAGGGAACCGCCGATCCCTGGCGATGGCAAGACGGTCCTGAGGCCACAATATGCTTGGCGGGACAGCCGTGGTCCTGCAATCATATTACAAGTTTGCTCTTCCCCACGGTTTTCATGGCGGTTCTACCTCCATGAAAACCGTAGCGGAGAGGAAAGAAGGCATAACATGTGCCCCCTGTGTACATGCACACCAGCTCCTGCACGGCATGGACTTTCGAGTCCATGCCCTGCAGGAACCTTGTGTGGTGTTCCCATTGCGGTGCCTTTTTCAATGGCACCGCCGCCTTTGAAAGAGACACCCGCTGCGGGACTGTCACGCCGCCTGCCAGACCGCTTTTAAGTTGTAATGTGGCAGGCGAGCGGCGGCGACACTTAGTGGTGCAGGGGCATGGCGGTACTGCCCTCGCATCACCAAAAGTCGTAATTAGGCCCTTAGTGTCTCATAATGGGGGGGATAATAACCAAGGTTCTGCATTTTTAGGGTTTGGAGGCAATGATTCTCGACTACCAAATTTCTGTTTTTTTTTTGCATAACACTGATCTCTTATTTAATTGCAATTAATTTTAACTGAATGGATTAATTCTCCGATCTTACTGAACTGATTCCCTTTTGTAATCTGGTTATGATATCTAGTATTTGAGACAGAGTAGTGACAGAATTCATTGCCTAGGCTGGATGATAACATGGCGTAGGCAATCTCTCAGAAAGCACTAGCCTTGCAGTCTGTATTCAATGGAAGTAATGCGCTAATCTACCCTTCACCGTCTACACCATCAACCACACCGAATAAAAATAAATGTTGGCCAAAAGCAAACGCGAGGAAAAGGGAATGGATAAGAGAGAAAGTTGAGACACAGGATATCACCACTCTGACTCGTCACTCTGCTGAGTACTGATATTTTCAAGCCAAGTGGATATCTAAAGACAAGATGTGATTTCTTAATATTCTCTCAGTAAGGTAATGCATCACACCTAACACACTCTCTGAGCTCAGATGTGAAGCTAGTGTTCCTGCAACTGAAGCATAACAATATTTAAGTAACTCTATATATTGACTGAACCCTCTTCCCAGTTGAAAAGATATTTACATTGAGATGTGTCTTGTAGACATGCACTAATTGATAGACTCACTATTCTGCAGTTCTTAATACAAACAATGGATCACTTTCCTAAATACCACATGTAGCTTAAAACACATATAAATATATGTGTCTATATATTTCTATTTACCTATGTATAAAAATACATATCTATATAAATATATATCCTGACTATTGAACTATCTTTAATGAGAGAATCATTCCCATTTCCCCATGAGAATAAGATCCAAAGTTCATATCAAAAGTTATGTCTAGATTCTTAAAGATACTACAGTCAACGTTGAAATAGTTCAAATGTTGTTTCCCAAATAGAACTTAATTTCCAGGATATTTCTCTGTATTCCTAACTGTTTTCCAGCAAGCTTGTAACAAAAACAACTGATCTCCAAATGATCCACAAATCAAAATAACAAAGTCCAGGCTGCAGCAAAACAATAGCACAATTGCCTAGCAAGGACGCAGTGGCACATAAGGAAATTTATACCCAATGATTTAAAATGGCAACAGCTATCTCCAAACAATGTGAGGGTTCATTGATTTGTGGGATATGTAGTTTGTATTGTTGGCCACTGTCATGGAGTGCGTTTTCCAGACACGCAGAGCCTTTCACCACATGGGCCTTACATTCTGTGATCATCGCCATTGGTTTTGAAGCATTGTGTCCACATGACCCCTGAGTCATAATCGGTGAGGCTGGTATCCTGACAGCCCACCTAGTGCCAAGGACACCCATCATTAAGTCATGGCCACCATTATACCAGGGCTTCAGACCTGAGAGGGCACACGTGCTGAATAAGTAGATACAGGGTCACAGCTTCATTATCTAGAATGTTGTAACCTGTTTTCAAAGGAAGAAAGGAAGGATGTCCGTCTTCCTAATGCGTGCTTAGCCAAGTTCGTCTTATCCCCATTGTAAAGCTTTCATTTCCATTGGAAGGGGTCTACAATCAGTGAAATCGAGTAGATCTCTTCCACATTTACCAAACAACCCACATTCTATGGATGCCGCCATCCTGTCCCTTCTATATGGCATGGTTTCTTCATTTAAGTGAGTGAAAATGTCTCAACTCATTGTGAAAGGTGACCTCCAATCCTGTCAATCTTTCATACAACTACCATGATCTTTTGTCTCTATCAAGGCCTCTAAATGCTGGAATGGTCCAGCATGGCTACACTTAGGGCCTTACTTAGAGAAGTTCCCTGTCTGCCAAACTCCTGGTTCCCCCACTCTATTTAGATTTGGGGGGACCTCCATGCAGGGCCGGCTTTCGCACAAGCGGTGCCTGGTGCAACAGCCTTTTTTGGCCCTCCCCCCAAAGACCTCCTTCTCCACGAATCCCCTCATTTCCACCCTCCAACAGTGCCCCTCATCTCTCCATTGTCCCCAGGGGCGTAACACAGGCCCCCGCAGCCCCCGCGGTGCGGGGGGCACCCGAGCTGGAGGGGGACTCCTCAGCACAGTACTCAGGAATGAGAGCTCCGGATTAAATCCGGAGCAGGGGCCCCTCTGTGTACCTTTCAGGGGGGCCCCCTGAACTTTCGTTACGCCACTGATTGTCCCTCTCTGACATACATTTTATTTTGTTTAAAGCACAACTCATAGTTCAATCACACTCAGTTTTGTGATCTGCAAGGTACATGTTCTCTGCAGAAGGCACATTATCCCTCAGCACTACTTTATAATATGTCAAAACGGCCTCTAGACAAAATTTCGACCTCTCACCAGCAGGAGCATTGATCACCAGAGTTATATTGACATTTTTATTGTTGCCCAAAACTGCTGGACGCACAAGAAAGTTCATATCCTTTTAAACCCATAAGTTATTTTTAAACACAGCACCCCCACCAAAGTCAGTGCCAGGTGCAGCTGCATTGGTCGCACCGCCTTAAAGACGGCCCTGCTTCCATGTTACAACCAGCGGCGTCTAAGTTGACTCTGCCAGTTGAAAGCTTTGACTGATGGCCCGACTGGCAATGGGCTGTCAGTTAAAGTACCTTGCAGGGGTGGCCCCTCCGTTATGATGGAAGAGCGCTGCCCCACTGGGTGCCAGCAGATTTAAACTCATGAAAAATGAAATACTATTCCCAGCATGAGAGCAGCATCAGGATTGGCATCTGGGAGCCTGTGCAGTGTGCACCAGCCCTCAAGTCGAGGATCAGGAGAGGAGCAATGTGGCGACCGCAGCGGCAGGTAAGTAAAGTTTTATATTTTTTATTTCTTTTTTTGTCTGTGTTTATTTTTGTATTTCCCCTCCCTTCCCCCGCTGCCCCACTACTTCGGATCCCGAGCAGCCCCCACTGGCATTTTCATTTTAATAAATTAAAATGGTTTAATAAGTCTTACCACCGGGTCAAGATTCAACCTATGAGACACAAGAGCAGCCATACCCTCTTTAGTCAAGCTGCATTTATTGGAGGGCTAGCGTGCTGATAAAATGTTTAGTTGTCACGAGACTCCTTTCCTGTGCAGGTATTTGGGTTCTCATAGACATCTTCAATGCTATGCATCTTAGGAATGTATTCAAATGTTGTCTTTTCCACAATTAATACTAGTAATTCAAAGGATCTGTCGGATTCAAAGGCACAAAGACGAGCTTAGAAGAGGGAATAAGCTGCTTTTGTGAGAGTGAACCACTCTCGACGCCAATGATGAATTAATGATCAGCCTAAAATCCTGACTATTGCTAAAATGTAAAACCTTGATTGATTTTGTTTGGGGAACAGCGGTCGCAAGGAGACCTCACGCAAGGAATAGAGGCTAAGAGTGTGTCACATTGTTAACTTGACAGTGGTTGGAATGAGGGGAGGTCTACTTCCTGAGTTGGAGAACTAAGCAAGTGACGTTTTAGTGGGATTTGCAACTGAGACAATTGTAATTTGAAGTAATTCGTTTTAACCATAGCTTTAAAGATGTAAATGGACTTTTAAAATTTCAGTTGCCAAAAATCGCTTTCTGTTTCCAAAGAACCATAGTCCATCCAACACTATGATTTTTACAGGGCACCTTACAAAACGTTTCAGTGATTATTATGAAATTAAGGGGTGTGAGATACAGGGATGCACATACAGTCAATGCCAAACTGAATTACAGTGTGGGCTGGACTGGAAACTACAATCTACACTGGCAAAAATGTTCAAAGTAGCCCACACCATAGAAGGCCATGACTAGAATGTTGTCATTCTTGGGCTATAGCAGCCCGTCCTTCTCTGAAAACAGCCACATGACCTACAGACCACGAGTAAAAAGCCAGAGTGACTAGCCCGGCTCTGATATCTGGGGCATGTGACCTTTGCATCTCCACCTGTAGCTTGGCACCATTCTGGTATTAATATGTTTGCATTGCTACAGGGAGATGTTTTCAATAGCAGGAACCTTAAGGATCAGAGTGTGGTGGGGGCTGTAATCCTGTTTCAGAGCCGCTTCGGTGACACAACCCACACACTTTGAAGAAATATAGTACAGTCACCCTTGTTTTAAAGCCTTTAGCGTTGTGAGAGAGATAAGAAGCAGTCTGTGTATTGTTCTTGAAACAGTAACATTCAGAAAATTCCCCTTAAGAGAAATATACCAAAGCCAATTCTGAAATCACTCACACTCAGGTTAATCACAAGCCAAGCTCTATCACTGACACCCCATTCACCATAAAGAAATACCACATGAGATTGTAAAAAATACACAGAGTTTTACTATCACAATGCCAAACAAAGCATAAATAGATATATCGTCTTTTATCAATATGTGCAGAAAATGCCCTCAAAATAGTTTAAAACATGTAGATCATAAATAGAACAACATTCAGTTGTCTGTAACCCACAAAGCAAGGGAGAATAGTTAACACACCACAGTTTGTTTATTTCACTTTTGATCCCGCTTTAAATATCAACAGGGATCCATGATGCATACTTTTCCTCATATAGGGCTTCCCAGTGTATGGCAGATTCTGCATATGTATACGTAGACACGTTTCGGTGGAAATATTGATAGCAACCACCTTCTTCAGGACAGTATAAATGATTCAGTCTCCCACACGTTGCAAGAAAACAACATCTATAAAAAATAAATATGTATAACATGCATTATTTGGTATAAATACAATACATCAAATATAAAAAGTGTTTTCTTGACTCAACCACTTCTTAAAACTGAAGTACATTTCCCAACTCCAGGGGTACTCGTGTAGGTACTTCATCATAACCAAACAATTCATCAACAAATACTACTCATTCATATTGTCATTTAGAGGACCCATACGTGAACATATTCTCACAAAAATTCTTAAATGCATTCATCCATAAGGTCTACTCTCTCATCACTCACTCAGCATACTATCATAAAGTGTTTTATGGCATACTCTCATAAAAATACTTGAACGCATCTATCCAATCGACCTGCTCTCTCTTCACTCAATACTCATGCTGTAACGGAGTGGACCCATCCAGGTACCACAAGTGAATGGATAGGTTATGCACTCAACTCATCAGTAAAAAGAGCAAGAGTGGGTGCAGCAAATATAGCTCTAAGCTGCTAGCTGGACATCGGACAGGCTGCAGCGGCCCGGCGGTATCACATCTCGCGAGCGGGTGTGCCCAATCCCAGCCCACCAGGCTGCAACACCAGCAGTTGGGCTGAGCTGCCTGTGCCACCAAGTAGCCATCTGCATCATGAATCATCAGTAAGTGCCTGAGAGTGAGAGTCGGTATTATTATTAAAGTAAACACACCTCTGACTGTGAGAAATATTGCTTGTGTTACACTGAGCCATCATGACGCCTGTACCCACTGACTCTCATGTTATAGCGGGTGCGCCAGGGTGGTTGGATGCTCAGCTATTGTTTTTTATACTGCAGTTCTCAGTGTCTTTTTGAAATAATGTACAGCCGGCTGGGCCCTGCACAACCGGGCTGTGACCTAGGTTAACATGTGCCTCAGTCAGCCTCTCCTGAACCTCTCCTCAGTTGGTAGCAGAGTAGGATGGTTCTCACATGAAGCTGGGGCAGAATCCAGAAAATTGAGAAAAGAGACCTAGAACCCTAGAGCCCCGAAATAGAGCCCAATGATCGAGAGCGGAGAGCGACGGATTTTGGCAGAGACCAACAGAGCTTGACTGTGCGGCGAGAACAGTGGTGAGTATCAATAGGGATGCGTTGTGTGATAGATTGCGGTAGTGATGTGATTGTGTGATGTCTGGTGGAGTTGTGTGAGAGTCGAGTGAATGTGGTTTCCGACTGGACGTGGTCCAAGGATTAAGATTTGAGTTCAGGTCCCGAAGTGGCCTAAGATCCCGGGATATATTAAATGGTGTAGAAGATATTGAGTTATTGTGATTGTGTGACTGCAGATTCGAAGAGTTGTCGTGAGACGTCATCAGCAGTTCCACCGAAGACAGGGAACTTTGTATGAATGAGACATATGGGAATCGTTTGGTAAATCTTGTGTACAGGGGTGGACTCTACTGATTCGGGAGACCATCGCAGGCCGAGAGTTGCCACGTGTGAATGTTCTTGGGTGATTGAATTCTATTGATCTTGTAGAAGGCAGACAATTACGGAGTTGTGATTGTGTGAGTGAACGTAGACGGAGAAATTGTGAAGGAGGGTGAACTGCTGCGAGGAGTAAAGGTGACGTCAGAGGGTGCCGTGCTGCGATAGGTCGGTTGGTGTAACGCTGCGCTGGGATTGGTCGGTAGTCATCAGGAAGTTGTGATTAAGGAAAATCTTGTCTGTCGAGGGGAAAGCTTTGATCTAATCATGTGATGTTTCAGGGTACTGTGGGATTTGTTCAGGACAGATCAGGGAGTTGTTACTCGAGTGGGTGAAGAAGCACCTCCCGAGGATACTCCAGCACATTATATGGCGTCAAAAGTAGGACTCCATACTATAATTTGGCTTCAAAATTGGCATAAGATCACTGAAAAGGAAGGGGGTTTGGCATTTCCACACTATGGTTCATTGTGAATGGAGGTGTTGTATCAGGTGAGAGGAGTGATGTCTGCAATGCGGCTTTTGCCTAGACCAACACAGTCTGAGGCATTAGACACATGGATGCGAGCAGCACATGCAAAGAACAGATAGAGATTTCAAAGAAAGATGAAGAAGGCAATGAGGGCATATCAGGAAGCACGATGGGATGCACAACTTCAGAGATGGAGGATAGACACCATTGAGGGAGAGAGGTTGTATCCGATGCTGGTGAGAGAGGGAAATTCTCAGGATAGGAATGGAGGAGAAAACGGAAATGATGGGAGTGATATGGACGACAGCTTGTTGGATAGGTTATTATCGTAGTGTCCTCCACCTTACAACCAAAATTCAGGGGAGGGAAGGCGAGAACTGGCGAGTACAGGGAACATGGAAAGAGAGTCAACATCCCAGATAGGCTCTAGTGCAGGGATAGTGGGAAGGATCTCAACTGGAGTAGGAGGAACAGGAATATCGGTTTTGGGAGGGGCAAAATCAAGAGGAGTCAATGCTGCTTCGCGGTTATCAGAAGCCCTTACGGTACCGGTCACCATTAGACCTGTTGTCTCTGTCTACGACCCAAACTCAGTGGGAAGCCCTAGTCGGCAACAGTCGAGGTTGGAAGAGAGAACCGGTTTAGGAGGGAGCTGGACCATTAATGGAAACGGTCTGTCCTTAGTACCTGTGGAATCTAGTACTCCTTTGCCAGCGACTTCGGATACTTCGAGAATACGTATGGGTTCTAGTACCTTGTGATCTGTACCCTTGGCAAACTCGAACTCAGATTTGAGGATGTAGGAAGCTCCAGTGAGTGGACCAGTATGTGCGACATCAGAAGCGAGCACAAGTCAGGGAGTCACCGGAAACCAGCATGTCCTAGATACCACTGATTTAGAGACTAGGCTAAGAGACCATTGTAACCCTAGGGAAGGACAGAACAGTACATTGGGCCTGATTCACAGAACTAACTTACGTTAAAAACGTAAAGTTAGTACTTTTTGGTATTCACAGAATACACTTACTCCTTTTGGTATTCACAGAATGAACTTACTCATTTCGGTATTCACAGAAGTTAGTAGTCCTAACTTTAGGACTCCTAAATGCCTTCTGTGAATACCGAAAGTCTTAAAGTTAGGATTTTTCTCAGTTTAGGAGTAGTAAAGTTAGGACTCCTAACTTTACTACTCCTAAACTGAGAAAAATCCTAACTTTAAGACTTTCGGTATTCACAGAAGGCATTTAGAAGTCCTAAAGTTAGGAGTCCTAACTTTACTACTCCTAAACTGAGAAAAATCCTAACTTTAAGACTTTTGGTATTCACAGAAGGCATTTAGGAGTCCTAAAGTTAGGAGTCCTAACTTTACTACTCCTAAACTGAGAAAAATCCTAACTTTAAGACTTTCGGTATTCACAGAAGGCATTTAGGAGTCCCAAAGTTAGGAGTCCTAACTTTACTACTCCTAAACTGAGAAAAATACTAACTTTAAGACTTTCGGTATTCACAGAAGGCATTTAGGAGTCCTAAAGTTAGGACTACTAACTTCTGTGAATACCGAAATGAGTAAGTTCATTCTGTGAATACCAAAATGAGTAAGTGTATTCTGTGAATACCAAAAAGTACTAACTTTACGTTTTTGACGTAAGTTAGTTCTGTGAATCAGGCCCATTGAGTCAGGGCACGATCAAAGCTGCGGTAAAGGCAAAGCTGTTGGATGTGGTGAGGCTAAAGGCTGAGGTGGACGAAGTCATTAGTGGGAACTTGCCGTTGGCGAGGATAGAGATATGTTATGTTATGTTATGTTAAGTACTCTTGTAACGCGCAACAGCTACTCCGAGGAGTGTCCCGGCGCGGATCCAAAAGGAGTCACTGAACTACACCACCATCATTTAAGGGAACAGGTGAGTTTTTAAAAGTTTCTTGAAGGCTAACGGGTCTTGAGTATTGCGCAATGGAAACGGAAGGGCATTCCAAGCCTGGGCAGCCTTAACAGCCAAGGAGCAACCGCCCATCTTGTGGCGGATGAAGCGGGGCACCCTAGCTAGAAGGAGAGCTGAAGAACGCAGTTGTCTCAGCGGGACATAAAAGGAGAACCGCTTCTGTAAATAGGAGGGCCCACGACCGTAGAGGGCTCGGTGGGCAATGACCAGGGATTTAAATTTGACCCGGTCCGCCACAGGCAGCCAGTGGAGTACGCGGAGATCTTCACGCACGCTGCTCCTCTTAGCGATTCCCAAGAGCAGCCTGGCGGCCGCATTCTGGATGACCTGGAGTCTATTCAGAGAGTATCCAGGGATGCCTATGTACAACGCATTAGCGTAGTCCAATCGAGAAAGGATCAAGGCACGGATAACCGTCTCTTTGGCAGGCCTAGGGAGGAGAGGTAAAAACTCCTTAGTGTTTTGAGAAGGCTGAAACAGCTGCCTGAGAGCTTTTTCACCTGAGCAGAAAAGGAGAGGTTATCCTCAAACCACACTCTTAGGTTTTTTGCGACTTTTCCAATAGAGGTTGGTAGAGGGAACCCAGGAGGCCAGATCGTGTCTCTGAAGCCTGGAGGAAATTTACCATAAAGTAGGATCTCTGACTTGTCTTCGTTGCATTTGAGTTGGGCCGCAGCAAGCCACTCAAAAACCGAAGACAAGCAGTGCTGAACAGAGGATACAGAATCCTCATCCTTTTCCCAGGTAAAGAGAAGCTGGGTGTCGTCAGCGTAGGCTATCACCTTGATCATATATGAGCCAGACAAACAGTTATTTGTAGCAAAGGATGTCACCCGAAAGGTGAGACGAGCACATGAGAAGTTATCAGAGTTGGCTCAGAGATACGAGGTAAACTTGTCATGGCTGAAAATGCTGCAGAGAAATCATAGGCTTAACTACAGTGATCAAGAATTGGAAGAGAAGAGAGTAACAGGCCTGAAAACACACATTCGAGAGCTGATCATAGGGATACGAGCTTGGAGTATGCTTGACAAATGGGAGGAAAGGTGGTCAAAGACAAAGAGCATTAGGAGAGTTACGGGAGAAACGCCACCTCCAGGAGGGGGAACATCTGGAGTTGAGGCTTATCCATTGCGAGAAGTGCCTAGTGGAGGGTATGTGCATGTTCCTTGGAGTAGAGGTGATCTAGCTGCATTCACAAATGATTTTGGGGGAAAAGCCTGCTGAATGGTACAAGAAAGTCGATCGCTTTGTCAAGATCACGAAGGGGTTGTGGATTGATCTGAATACATTTGAAATTGTGGTCCCTAGTGATTTATGGTCTGCTTTGCAAAATTGCCATTGATTGCCTTGTTGCCAAACCAGAGAGGGATCCTGTAACACACGGTCCTTCAAACTTGGTCATGAAAAAGTACGAACAAGTGATTACATGGTTGCAGTCCAAAATAGCCCCACAAGACATCGATTGGGTTAAAATAGACAGAACAACCCAGGAACCCAAAGATGCCTATTACAAAATGCTTTTGCAAACCTTCAAACAATGCAGTGGGTTAGACACACTAGACCCCAAAGACATGGGACGATTTATTTCTAAATTTGTGATGGGATTGAGACCAGAGATTAGCCTCTAGATTCAGCAGCATTTGATCTGCTGGCAAAATAAGTCAGTGGATGAAATTCTACGGTATGCCAGATATTGTAGTGATGAGGTGGATTCCGAGCATAGGAGGATAAAGGACAAGTTGAAGCTGGTTCAAATGCGGAATGCGCAGAGATAGACATTGCCACGCTGAAGAAGACAACCGCTTGCCATTTTTGCCACATAATCGGCCATTGGAAGCGCGAGTGTCGATTGAATCCAGCGAATCAGATGCAGGAGGGAGAGCTACTACAAGTGCCAGATGTGCTAAATACCGTGACAACACCAAAATCCTATAATGGGGGAATCCAAATCAGTTAGTGCAGGTGCCACAACCTCCGAGAATCTCACAGAATAATCAAGAGTACCACCAGATTCCCTTTATAGGTGCATTAGATGGATTTGATCAGGACCCGTCCCAATGACGGTACCTGAGGGGGGAGGAAGACTGTACCCTTGGAGCAGTCTTAGAAGTAGACAATTACATTCTTGATTGATACTGGAGCTACCCATTCTACTGTGAGATTTGCAGTAGTCCCAAAACTACCCCTCTTGGGATCATTGATCCATGTTGTAGGAGTTGCCAACAAGAGAATGACAAACCCTTTAACAGAAGAGGTGCCAGTGAAAATAGGAACCTTTCAGGAGCAACACCAATTTGTGGTATGTGACTCGAGTCCAGTCTGTTTGTTAGGGCGTGATCTCTTATGTAAATGGAACTGTACCATTTATTGCACGCCAAAGGGAATTGAACTACAGACTAACGATGATGACTTTGCTTGTAAGCTGGCAAATCAGAATTGCTGCATAGACATGTTTCCATTCCTGACAGTGGAAGACATGCCGCTGGATTTGAGAGATTCTGTATCTCCAGTGGTGTGGGACTTCACAGAGGAAGAAATAGGACTGATTCGAGGAGTTGAGCCAGTCGCATACAAATCAAGTCAAATGCAGAATTTCTGAGGATGCCTCAATACAACCTGACTCCGGAAACAGTGGCAGAGATTACACCTGTGATTGATTCCATGATTTTGCAGGGTATATTGAAAGAGATTATAGGATTCCCATGCAATTCCCCTATCATGGGTTTGCAAAAGCCAAGCGGAAAATATTGCATAGTTCAGGATCTTAGGAAAATAAACGTCATTGTGATTCCATGTTGTCCTGTGGTACTGAATCCATCTGTGATCCTATTTCAGATCTCTTGCGACGCTGATTGGTTTACTGTGATTGATTTGTGCCAAGCATTCTTTTCCATCCCATTGCATGAGGAGAGCCAATTTTTATTTGCTTTCCATCTGGAGAACCTTGTCTTAACGTGGTGTTGTTACCCACAAGGGCATACTGAAAGTCCATCTATCTTTAATCAAGTTTTGAAAAAGAACCTAGAGAGCTTGATTTTACCCCAGAACTCAGTGCTAGTCCAGTATATCGATGATTTACTTATTGCGTTGGACACGAGAGGCTTGCAGGGACTATACCTTTGCCTTACTGAATCGTTTGGCCAAAAATGGACACAAGGTGTCGCCGAACAAGCTTCAGCAGTGCCTAACTGAAGTTCCATACTTGGGTCAACGCATTGAGAAAGGCAAGAGGAAAGTGTCACCGGAGCGAATGGAGGCGATAATGAAAATGAATGCGCCTACCACCCAAAAGGAAGTCAGAATGTTCTTGGGACTAGTTGGCTACTAAGCAAACACAAGGAGATGATGGACGGAGTGCTGAAACTTTTCAAACACTCACCCCCAGTCACAGATCTGGGTTGAATCCATCATCATTCTTTAGCTCACTTTGCCACCCCAGTTCAGACACAGCTATATGCAAATCAGTCTTGACCCTGTGCCTCATGGGAACAGTCCAGACCGAACTGCCAAGCCATATCTTCCCTGGACCGGAATCAAGCATCCTGGGACCGGTTTCGGGCTAACAGCCCTCATCAGCCAGGCTAGCTTGAATCCAGTGGCAAAGTGAGCAAAGGACCCACGTCTGGGCATACCCTGCCAACTTAGGGCGAACAAAGCAAACACAAGGAGATGATGGACGGAGTGCTGAAATCTTTCAAACACTCACCCCCAGTCACAGATCTGGGTTGAATCCATCATCATTCTTTAGCTCACTTTGCCACCCCAGTTCAGACACAGCTATATGCAAATCAGTCTTGACCCTGTGCCTCACTTTGCCACTGGATTCAAGCTAGCCTGGCTGATGAGGGCTGTTAGCCCGAAACCGGTCCCAGGATGCTTGTTTCCGGTCCAGGGAAGACATGGCTTGGCAGGTCGGGCTGGACTGTTCCCATGAGGCACAGGGTCAAGACTGATTTGCATATAGCTGTGTTTGAACTGGGGTGGCGAAGTGAGCTAAAGAACGATGATGGATTCAACCCAGATCTGTGACTGGGGGTGAGTGTCTGAAAAGTTTCAGCGCTCCGTCCATCATCTCCTTGTGTTTGACTAGTTGGCTACTGCCAACAGTGGATCCCAAATTTCTCCTTGAAGGCGAAGTCCTTACAGATGCTGACCCACAAGGATGAGAGCGATCCGGTACCCTGGGATAACGACTGCTTGATTGCTTTTGTCGCTCTCCAATTTTAGGAATGCCTGATTACAGCAAAGCATTTTCACTGTTCTGTTGCTAGCGGGAGGGTTGTGCTCTTTCTGTACTCACCCAGACACATGGGGGAATCCGTAGACCAGTGGCCTATTTCTCAGCTACGTTAGATCCTGTAGCATCAGCGTTGCCCGGATGTCTCAAATCTGTTGCTGCAACAGGTGTCAGCATTGAAAGGCGTGAAAGCATCGTGATGAGTCATCCACTCACTGTATCTGTTCCACACTCAGTTGCGCTTCTGATGACGAGAACCAAAACACAGCATTTGACAAATAACAGGTACGAGCAAATTTTGTTGGCAGGGGAAAATGTTACCTTGAAGCGATGTTCTGTGTTAAATCCTGCTACCTTGTTACCTTTTCCGAATGCTGATGGGGAAGATTGTGAGGACCATGACTGTCTGAATGTTACTGAACTTTGTACCAAACCGAGACCCGACATTGTTGATGAACCATTGTCTGATCCTGATCAAGCCCTTTATGTTGATGGTTCATGCTTAAGGGACAATGAGGGTAATCTGAGAGCAGCATTTGCTGTCTGTACCATTTCTGGAGTAGTGGAAGCTGCTTGTCTACAGAGAGTATACTCTGCACAAGTGTAGGAGAGTAGGATCTGCTTCACATGGGTACCCCCACTTTTTGCTGATGCTTCACTGTTTTTCGACATTAGTATGGCTGGGGCCCTGCTAATCAGAACCCCAGCCTAGCTGCTTCCTCTCTAAAATGGTTTCCATGTGCCTTAGGCACATCACTGATTGGAATCTGGAGTGCCCTTATAAGTCCCTAGTATATGGTATACTATGTACCAAGGGCATAGGTACCTCAGAGGCCTACCAGGGGCTGCAGCATGTACTATGCCACCCCTGGAAGGCCATCCAAACTGACACCACAGGTCTGCTACTGCAGCCTGGGTAAGGTGGTGCATGCACCCCTTACTGTGATATAGGTTACCTATATCACTAAATACATACACACATATAAACCTATAAGTCACTCCTAAGGCAGGCCTTATCAATCCTAAAGGCAGAGTGCATGGTTCCTATGTGAGAGGGTGCCCCTGCATGAGCAGGGCCCCTCTGCAGCATTCGGAGACCCTTCTCTGATGCTGTTTGTAGTGCAGCCTGACCATATACTCTTAAGCGCATTATAACCTCGCGTTAAATGCTAACTTTGGAATGGCTGCACCTAAACATGTCGTGTTTGGTGTCAAACATCTTGGAATACTACCCCCGCCAATTCTGGTGGCGGGGGTAGCATTCCACCCTTCTAGAGGGAAAGACATGTTAACTCTGGCTAGCCCGGTAACTTCTTTCCAAAGCCCTGGCATCACAAAATGGATGCTGCTGCCACAGACACGAGTCTGGCCTCCTGCTGCTGGACGAAACTCCAGCAGGGGAGGCCTGGACAATAGGTTTCCTGTCCCAGGGAGGTGTGACCACCTCCCCAGACAGAATAATGTGTATTGGGGCTGGGCGGGAGCACTTTCGGGTGCTTTGAAGTCCTGCACTGGGGGCACACTTGGTGTCCCTGTGCATACCCCAGTTCAAACCGGATCAGGGGCTTGCAGCCCCTGCTTTGGCATGAACTGGACAAAGGGAAAGGGGTGTAGCCACCCCTCTGCCCTGACCCACCCATAGGTGGGGCCACAGAGTAGTCCAACCCCTATCCTTAGTATAAGTATAGGAACCCAGTCCTTAGGACTTTAGATTATCCCTGGACGAAACTCTGAAACTGAATCCTGGACCTTCGATGCTCTACTCACGATTAGAGGACAGAAGAATCTCCCTTGGGGTCAAGGAGTGACTCCCCTGCTTGGCAGGCACCAAAGAAGCATCTGTCCGGTTCGCATTTCTGAAGCTCCCGTCGGACGCCGAAGTCATCGCATCACCAGAGGTGGATTCTCAGACTTCCCCGAGGCTACCCTGAGTCCCCAGCAAAGCTGAGGCCCGTGGCTATCGTGGGTGACTTGAGACTGTGACCCCTGGACACCAAGTACATTTGCAAGTGCATCCTTTTCTGGGTCTCCCAAGAAGTCGTGCTTTGGGCGCCCAGTAGCCCTAGCCTCCAGCACCAACTGCACCAAAGATCACTGGCCTCCACTCCACAAGTGTCCTGTGAGCCAGATCCACGTGCGGCGTCTTGAGGCTCCTTCGCGGTCGCTAGCCCGTTGGCTAGTAGCCCTTAACGAAGGCCAATCTTTTTCTAACTTGGCATCCTGATTGCTCCAGGCCTGCCCTCACTTACCCTTGCTGGGTGAGTTCCCCAGACCTTGCTGGTCTGCACCATCGACGATCTTCTTCTGCATCGAGACTTGCCGTTGCCAAGGCTTGTTGGGTCCAATCCGGTCGCCAACACCTCAGCACTCGACAGACATTGTGTACCAGCCCGAATCCTGCTCCTGGTCGCCGACAACACCTCCTGGACCTCGTGGCTGAAGAGTCAAGACGACCATCAATGCACCTGAAGCACTCGACATCGGTGGGCATCTGTCCATCGCCTTCCTGGTCACTGGCTAGTGACCCAGACTCTGTCCCCTCTGCTTTCAGGTTCTTCAGAACTCCGATCCACTCTTGGATCCACCCGGACACTTTTCACTTGGTCGCCAGCAGCACTTTGCAGCAGATCGCCATTCAAATCGACGACGAAACCCGACCCCGAAAGGCACCTATGCACCCGGCTTCCCTGGGTGAGGTAACACGAGTACTCCGGTGCTCCCATGGGTAGAGACTCTTCAAAGTCCTAGATCTCAAAGGGTTTGCTCCAAGTCCTCCTATAAGTGTCCCTTTTCTCTAATTTCCCGATCACGACTTTCTCCATAGAAGTCAACGGCGTATCGCGGTTGTGTATTTACACTGTACGCGTCCCCCGTGGGTCCCCTGTGTCACTACCTTGGGTGGTTCCTTGTGGTCCAAGCACTTCTAGAGGCTCTAGGCCTAGTGTCTAGTTCAGTCCTGGTTCTTATACCACTTTATTGGTATATGGTTTGGTACGCCCCTAGGGCCCAAACGTGTATTTGTGATATTACTGTGTTTAAATAACTTCTAACTTATGTACTTCAAACTCTAGCCTCATAAAGAGACTAGAGGGGTGTGTTTAGCAATAAATACATATATTTTGAATATATACCTGGTGTGGTGCTCTTTCATTTGATCACTCAAGAGATTATAGACTGGTAAAACAAGCTGCTTTACATTCCTTCAAGACTTAGCCTGAAGGCTGCTCTCCATAGCTACCACTAGGATAGCTTTCAATAAGGTTGTCTTTAACCTATCTCCAATAAGGGGTTGTTTGGACTGGTGCAAGGTGCCCACTATAATTAGTGGACAGCATATGCCAGGCCAACTTCTCACATTGGTGTGCAGCGTGTGGGATTCCAGCTTGCTATTGTTTTACCAGATAATCTCAATTGAATTGATCAACTGAAAACCACTAAAGGTACCTAAGGTACATATAATTTAAGCTTAGAATACAGTAAGTTCTACTGAACTTAGAGTTGTGTGTTAAGGGATAGCACAACCCTTTCTACAACTCAAGAGAGTTTAGTAGGCCACACTAGAGTAGGTAGTGCATACACCACACCACACTAGTAATGTCTTTAAGGGTAGGATCTAAAGAATCCTTGCAGGAAGCCACTGAGCTTCCACCCTCCAAGTATGATACACTCCCATTCTTGGAATTGAGAGCTTTATGCAACTTGAGAAAAATAAGGACAGGCCAAAGCCCCACCACCCAACACCTCAAGGAGTTGTTGGTGGCTTATGACCTTAGTAAGCCCTTGGGGACTGAAGGGGTAGGAGCTGAGGGTGGGGCAGAAGATGAGGATGGGACCAGGGGTACCAATACCCCCAGCCCCCCTCTGAAACTGGCCAGGAGGGCGACAATGGCCCTGACCTGGATAATCCAATCCCTCCTGAGGAAGATGAAGAGGATGATCAAGATGATGCCCCCTTTGTCCCCCCAGGAAGGATTATGAGAGTGCCCAGAAGGTCTAGGTCTCCTTCTCAGGAGTCTAACCACTCTGGCACCTCAATAGGGAGCTCTGTCTCATCTCATAGGAGGGAATCCTCTCATGAGAGAAGAAAGAGGCTGGTTCAATATGAGGAAGCTCAGCTTGAAATCAAAAAGAAGCAACTGGCTATAGACAGGGAGTCCCTAGATCTCTTTAGAGAGAGAAGAAAGTTGGGACTAGAGTCCCATGGTGGCAGCCATGTCCCTAGAGATAGGGAAAGGTCCTATGACCATAGGAACCTGAGCAAGATTGTCCCTCCCTATCAGAATGGGGATGACATCCACAAGTGGATAACTGCTCTAGAGAGGGCCTGTAAGGTACAGAAGGTCCCTCAGGAGCAGTGGGCAGCAATCTTGTGGCTCTCCTTTGCTGACAAAGGTAGAGACAAGCTCCTCACTGTTAGAGAGGAGGATGCTGATAATTACAAGGTCTTGAAGAGTGCTCTTATTGATGGGTTTGGCCTAACCACTGAACAGTACAGGTTGAAGTTCAGAGATACCCAAAAAGCACAGACTCAAGACTGGGTAGACTATGTGGATTGTTCTGCCAAGGCTCTGGAAGGCTGGTTGATGGGCAGTAAGGTGTGTGACTTCTCAGGATTGTACAATCTGATAATGAGGGAGCAGATTCTTAATAACTGTCAAAATCAGCTGTTGCATCAATACCTGGTAGACTCTGATCTGACCTCTCCCCAAGAATTGGGAAAGAAGGCAGACAAATGGGTCAGAACCAGGGTGAAGCAGAAGGTACAGAACCAAGGTGGGGAAACCAAGAAGCAAGATGCTAAGAACTCTGAAAAGGGTGGGGAGAAGGGTAAAGATCAAAAGTCTTCATCAGGCCCCCAAAAATCTTCTTCTGGTGGGGATTCACAGTCTACCAAAGGGAAAGGCCAAAGAAAACCATGGTGCAAGGTCTGTAAGCAAAAGACCCACTGGACCAGTGATTGCACCAAGTCCAAAGACTCAAGTCCAGCACCCACCAATGCCCCTAAGGCACCTGTTCCCCCTAGTACAGTTGGTGGGAGTGCTCCAGCCAAGGGTTTAGTAGGGTTCACCCTGGGTACTGAGTTGGGCTCTGACCTAGTCAGAGAACTGACTCAGGCTGTGTTAGTCTGTGATGGAGGCATGGATGTGACCTCCTCTGTGAGTCCCAGTAATCTGGGCAAGTACAGACAACAGCCTTTAATCAATGGACGTGAGGCTTTGGCATTTAGGGACACAGGGGCAAGTGTCACAATGGTGACACAAGACCTTGTGAATCCTGGGCAAGTTATACTTGGTGAGATGTACCAAGTGACCAATGCTAGCAATGTCAGAACAGACCATACTCTGGCAGTTGTTAACTTCTCCTGGGGAGGGGTAACTGGCCTTAAGAAGGTTGTGGTGAGTGCAAACCTACCAGTCGAATGCTTGCTTGGCAATGACTTAGAGACTTCTGCTTGGGCAGAAGTGGAGCTCAGGACCCATGCAGAAATGCTGGGGATCCCTGCAGATGTGTTTGCTGTGACCAGGTCACAAGCCAAAATGTCTAGCACTGAACAGGCCTTGGATTCTGGAAGAATGGACCAAGTGCCTTCCAAGAGGAGGAGTAGTAGGGTTAAGGCAGTGCCTTCCCCTTGGCTCAGGAGGAAGATCAGTCCCTTGAGGGGGATGATCTCAGCCCTGAAGAAGGAACTGTCCCAGAGGAACTTGAACCTGACCAGGTTGAGTTCTTGGGGACAGGGGGACCTTCTAGGGCAGATCTGAGCCAGGAGCAGCAGAGCTGCCCCTCCCTTGAACCCCTCAGACAGCAAGCTGCTGCTGAGGCTGCTGGGAAAGCTAGTGGTCCCCATACAGTGTATTGGGATGATGGACTCCTGTACTCAGAGAGTAGAGACCCCAAGCCTGGTGCTACCAGGAGGTTGGGTATACCTCTGAAGTTCAGGGGCTTCCTATTGACCCTAGCCCATGATATTCCCTTAGCAGGTCACCTGGGCCAGAACAAGACTTGGGACAGAATTGTCCCTCACTTTCACTGGCCCCACATGTCTGAAGACAGCAAGGAGTTTTGTCGCTCCTGTGTAACCTGCCAAGCCAGTGGCAAGGCAGGTGGCACTACAAAGGCCCCCTGATACCACTACCTGTGGTGGGGGTGCCCTTTGAAAGGGTAGGGATTGACATTGTTGGTCCCATGGATCCCCAAACAGCCTCTGGGCACAGGTTTATCCTGGTGGTAGTGGATCATGCCACCAGGTACCCAGAAGCTATTCCCCTCAGGACCACTACAGCACCTGTGGTGGCAAGGGCCCTCCTGGGAATTTTCTCAAGAGTGGGCTTTCCTAAGGAGGTAGTATCAGACAGGGGTGCTAACTTCATGTCTGGGTACTTAAAAGCAATGTGGAAGGAGTGTGGAGTGACTTATAAGTTCACCACACCCTATCACCCACAATGCAATGGTTTAGTTGAGAGATTCAACAAAACCTTGAAGGGCATGATTAAAGGGCTCCCAGAAAAGCTTAGGCGTAGATGGGACATACTCTTGCCCTGCCTTTTATTCGCATATAGGGAGGTGCCTCAGAAGGGGGTTGGTTACAGCCCTTTTGAACTTCTGTTTGGCCACCCTGTGAGGGGTCCACTGTGCTTGGTGAAGGAAGGATGGGAGTTACCTCTCAAGCCCCCAAAGCAAGATATAGTGGACTATGTACTTGGTCTCCGCTCCAGGATGGCTGAGTACATGAAAAAGGCAACCAAAAATATTGAGGCTAGCCAGGAACTTCAAAAGGCCTGGCATGACCAAAAGGCTGTTCTGACTGTTTACCAGCCAGGACAGAAGGTGTGGGTGTTGGAGCCAGTGGCCCCAGCAGCTCTCCAAGACAAATGGAGTGGACCCCACACTATTGTTGAGCAGAAGGGTGAGGTTACCTACTTAGTAGACCTAGGAACACCCAGGAGTCCCCACAGGGTTCTCCATGTCAACAGGTTAAAACCATATGTGGACAGGGCAGACATGGGCTTGCTCATGGCTACTGATGAAGGGCAGGAGGAAGAGAGTGACCCACTCCCTGACCTGCTCTCACAGAACCCTGACGATGGGTCAGTAGATGGTGCAGCCTTGGCAGGCAGCCTCACTACCCAGCAACAAACTGATTGTAGGCAAGTTCTCAATCAGTTTAGACATATGTTCTCACTGACACCCAGTCAGACCACCTGGTGCACTCATGAAGTGGACACTGGGTACAGTCTGCCTATTAAAAATAAGATTTATAGGCAACCTGACCATGTCAGGGACTGTATCAGGACTGAAGTCCAGAAAATGTTGGAATTGGGAGTTATTGAACCCTCAGATAGCCCTTGGGCTAGTCCAGTGGTCCTTGTACCAAAACCTCACACCAGTGGTGGAAAAAGAGAGATGAGGTTTTGTGTGGACTACAGGGGTCTCAATGCAGTCACTAGGACTGATGCCCATCCAATACCAAGGGCAGATGAGCTCATAGATACTTTGGCCTCAGCCAAATATCTCAGCACATTTGACTTGACAGCTGGCTACTGGCAGATCAGACTAGCTGATACTGCAAAGCCCAAAACAGCATTCTCAACCCCTAGTGGGCATTATCAATTTGTGGTAATGCCCTTTGGTCTGAAGAATGCACCTGCCACTTTCCAGAGGTTGGTGAATACAGTTCTCACAGGTCTGGAAGCCTATAGTGCAGCATATCTAGATGATATTGCTGTCTTTAGCTCCACCTGGGAGGATCACCTGGTCCACCTCAGGAATGTTTTACAGGCCCTGCAAAAGGCAGGCCTGACTATCAAGGCCACTAAGTGCCAGATAGGGCAGAGTCAGGTTGTGTACCTGGGCCACCTTGTGGGTGGAGGCCAAGTCCAACCTTTGCAGAGCAAGATCTAGACTAACATGGACTGGACTGCTCCCACTACCCAGACTCAGGTGAGAGCCTTCTTAGGCCTGACTGGGTACTATAGGAGATTTGTCAAGGGGTATGGATCAATAGTGACACCCCTGAATGACTTAACTTCTAAGAAAATGCCCAAAAAGGTTCAGTGGACAGTTAGCTGTCAAAAGGCATTTGATGACCTGAAGCAGGCCATGTGCACTGCTCCCATTCTACAGAGTCCTGATTACTCCAAGAAGTTCATTGTTCAAACTGATGCATCTGAATTGGGGGTAGGGGCTGTACTGTCACAATTGAATGAACAAGGTCAGGATCAGCCAGTAGCTTTCATTAGCAGAAGGCTGACCCCTAGAGAGAAACGTTGGTCAGCCATAGAGAGGGAGGCCTTTGCTGTGGTCTGGGCTCTGAAGAAGTTGAGGCCATACTTGTTTGGTACACACTTCCTGGTTCAGACAGACCATAAGCCCCTCTTATGGCTAAAACAAATGAAGGGTGAAAACCCCAAACTGCTTAGGTGGTCCATTTCCCTACAGGGGATGGACTTTACAGTGGAACATAGACCTGGGAGTAACCATGCCAATGCAGATGGACTCTCTAGGTACTTCCACTTAGAACATGAAGACTTAACTGGGCAAGGTTAGTTTAATGTCCCTACGTTTGGGGGGGTTGTGGAGGAGAGTAGGATCTGCTTCACATGGGTACCCCCACTTTTGCTGATGCTTCACTGTTTTTCGACATTAGTCTGGCTGGGGCCCTGCTAATCAGAACCCCAGCCTAGCTGCTTCCTCTCTAAAATGGTTTCCATGTGCCTTAGGCACATCACTGATTGGAATCTGGAGTGCCCTTATAAGTCCCTAGTATATGGTATACTATGTACCAAGGGCATAGGTACCTCAGAGGCCTACCAGGGGCTGCAGCATGTACTATGCCACCCCTGGAAGGCCATCCAAACTGACACCACAGGTCTGCTACTGCAGCCTGGGTAAGGTAGTGCATGCACCCCTTACTGTGTTATAGGTTACCTATATCACTAAATACATACACACATATAAACCTATAAGTCACTCCTAAGGCAGGCCTTATCAATCCTAAAGGCAGAGTGCATGGTTCCTATGTGAGAGGGTGCCCCTGCATGAGCAGGGCCCCTCTGCAGCGTTCGGAGACCCTTCTCTGATGCTGTTTGTAGTGCAGCCTGACCATATACTCTTAAGCGCATTATAACCTTGCGTTAAATGCTAACTTTGGAATGGCTGCACCTAAACATGTCATGTTTGGTGTCAAACATCTTGGAATACTACCCCCCCCGCCAATTCTGGCGGCGGGGGTAGCATTCCACCCTTCTAGAGGGAAAGACATGTTAACTCTGGCTTGCCCGGTAACTTCTTTCCAAAGCCCTGGCATCACAAAATGGATGCTGCTGCCACAGACACGAGTCTGGCCTCCTGCTGCTGGACGAAACTCCGGCAGGGGAGGCCTGGACAATAGGTTTCCTGTCCCAGGGAGGTGTGACCACCTCCCCAGACAGGATAATGTGTATTGGGGCTGGGCGGGAGCACTTTCGGGTGCTTTGAAGTCCTGCACTGGGGGCACACTTGGTGTCCCTGTGCATACCCCAGTTCAAACCGGATCAGGGGCTTGCAGCCCCTGCTTTGGCACGAACTGGACAAAGGGAAAGGGGTGTAGCCACCCCTCTGCCCTGACCCACCCATAGGTGGGGCCACAGAGTAGTCCAACCCCTATCCTTAGTATAAGTATAGGAACCCAGTCCTTAGGACTTTAGATTATCCCTGGATGAAACTCTGAAACTGAATCCTGGACCTTCGACGCTCTACTCACGATTAGAGGACAGAAGAATCTCCCTTGGGGTCAAGGAGTGACTCCCCTGCTTGGCAGGCACCAAAGAAGCATCTGTCCGGTTCGCATTTCTGAAGCTCCCGTCGGACGCCGAAGTCATCGCATCACCAGAGGTGGATTCTCAGACTTCCCCGAGGCTACCCTGAGTCCCCAGCAAAGCTGAGGCCCGTGGCTATCGTGGGTGACTTGAGACTGGGACCCCTGGACACCAAGCGCATTTGCAAGTGCATCCTCTTCTGGGTCTCCCAAGAAGTCGTGCTTTGGGCTCCCAGTAGCCCTAGCCTCCAGCACCAACTGCACCAAAGATCACTGGCCTCCACTCCACGAGTGTCCTGTGAGCCAGATCCACGTGCGGCGTCTCAAGGCTCTTTTGCGGTCGCTAGCCCGTTGGCTAGTAGCCCTTAACGAAGGCCAATCTTTTTCTAACTTGGCATCCTGGTTGCTCCAGGCCTGCCCTCACTAACCCTCGCTGGGTGAGTTCCCCAGACCTTGCTGGTCTGCACCATCGACGATCGTCCTCTGCATCGAGACTTGCCGTTGCCAAGGCTTGTTAGGTCCAATCCGGTCGCCGACACCTCAGCACTCGACAGACATCGTGTACCAGCCGGAATCCTGCTCCTGGTCACCGACAACGCCTCCTGGACCTCGTGGCTGAAGAGTCAAGACGACCGTCAATGCACCTGAAGCACTCGACATCGGTGGGCATCTGTCCATCGCCTTCCTGGTCACTGGCTAGTGACCCAGACTCTGTCCCCTCTGCTTTCAGGTTCTTCAGAACTCCGATCCACTCTTGGATCCACCCGGACACTTTTCACTTGGTCGCCAGCAGCACGACTTTCTCCATAGAAGTCAACGGCGTAACGCGGTTGTGTATTTACACTGCACGCGTCCCCCGTGGGTCCCCTGTGTCACTACCTTGGGTGGTTCCTTGTGGTCCAAGCACTTCTAGAGGCTCTAGGCCTAGTGTCTAGTTCAGTCGTGGTTCTTATACCACTTTATTGGTATATGGTTTGGTACGCCCCTAGGGCCCAAACGTGTATTTGTGATATTACTGTGTTTAAATAACTTCTAACTTATGTACTTCGAACTCTAGCCTCATAAAGAGACTAGAGGGGTGTGTTTAGCAATAAATACATATATTTTGAATATATACCTGGTGTGGTGCTCTTTCATTTGATCACTCAAGAGATTATAGACTGGTAAAACAAGCTGCTTTACATTCCTTCAAGACTTAGCCTGAAGGCTGCTCTCCATAGCTACCACTAGGATAGCTTTCAATAAGGTTGTCTTTAACCTATCTCCAATAAGGGGTTGTTTGGACTGGTGCAAGGAGCCCACTATAATTAGTGGACAGCATATG